>JAOUZG010010699.1:713183-729306 GCA_026289955.1 Argiope argentata
CGTTTTAATATAAGGAGCAAACGATATTTAGAAATGAAAATTCAAAGAGCTCTGGCTTTACACTTATACACTCAATCACTCTACATTTCCTTTCAACTTTAAAATTTAAATAGGTTTTAATATGAGAAACAAACGGTATTTAGAAATGAAAATTCAAAGGTCTCTGGCTTTCTTTTTGGCACTGCCTTGTGTTTGGTACAGCAACCCTTCTCTAAAGGCCAGTTAAAGTTATCTCATTTCGTATCCAACCACCCACGTCAATTATTATCCTGCCATAGATCCAGAAGGGTCCAAAATGGGCCGATTTGGGGCCACGGCCTCGCGGCTGTTTCTGCGATTCAATCACCATAAAGGGCCTTCCAACGGTCCTATGGTTGCCGAGGGTTTCCGAGTTTTCGTCCGTTTCCGAGGAAATCGTTTTCATTCGGGGATGTCGGGGCATGAGACTCTGGGGAATGTCTTCTTGGAACTGAGATTCCGATTATTGTTTTAAAAACAACCACATACTCAAGATCAGTTTGAGAGCCACACTGTAATAATGGGGGAATTGAAACATGCAATTCAAGATGGTGGTTTTCAATATGAGGACGCAGAAGCATAATTGCCTTTGGTCAGAGAAAATACGTAGAAAGAATATTGTAAGGATTTTGCTGATATAACACAAAAAAAAACTTTTATTGGAATACACGTTTTGTTATTTTTAGAAATGGCCATACATTAGTGAAATAAATTATTTTATTAAAAATTTCCATAACAATTCTGTAAAGCAGCGATAAATTTTATCTGTTATACCTGCAATGAAATACCCACTTATAACAAAGAAGTATAGCCAGAGACATCGTTAATATCAGAAATGCTTCCACTAAAAAGATTGAATTTATATGGCTTTTTGTTTACCAAAAAATAATCTTTGTTAATTTTTTGTTAAAAAGAAAGTATCAAGTATAATTATAAATCAGAAATTTCTCATAAAAATTATGAGAGATTCGATTAAATGTGCGTTATCGAAGAAAATAAATGTTCACGGAAGATAAAAATTCTAAATTTTGAAAATATATATATTGTTTTGAGATTTTGAAAAAAATAAACTAAGAATTCTTTGAAACAATTTAACGTTAGTTACATACATATTGATAAATAATATTATTATTAATAAATAATGTAAGATATAGTTAAAATTCTTTATTACGTAGAAATCCAAAATGGTTTGTACGAGAAGTGTTGGACTTAAAATCACTTAAATTTGTTTTAAACATTAAAAAGAATATTTGAACAAAATGTTTAATATCAAACAGAGTAGAAGATAAAAGTAATTTTCTTTTTCAGGAATTTCATTTAAAATTTAATACAAATCGACAATTTGGATATAAAACAGATACTGACATACTGAAAGACGTTATTTTGATAAATAGATATTGGAAGTCGGTTATATCTATGTCATGGACAACCTTCACAGCTTAAGAAAAACTGTGGAATTTTTTTTCTTAATCATCTCTATCAACTTCTATTATTCCCGAAAGATAAATTTTGAGTTCTCTAAGTTTAATTCCTCCACATATTTCTTGCATGCATAATAGTTTGCTGGAACTCATTTACTCTACTTTGGCTTTAATCCCTCTGCCAACTTTCCTAATGACTGAATACATATTAGAAAGGGTACTTTTCTATTAACTGGGCGGTAGTGAAAAAACGCCAAATATTGTCGAATTCCGCCAAATATAAAGTGACTTTAAAGCAAAAAAATCACCAAATATTGTAGAATTCCGCCAAATTTAAAGTGATTTTAAACAAAAAATCACCAAATACTGTAGCATTCAACCAAATTTAAATTGACTTTAAAGCAAAAAATCCCCAAATATTGTAGAATTCCGCCAAATTTAAAGTGACTTTAAAGTAAAAAAATCACCAAATATTGTAGAATTCCGCCAAATTTAAAAAGACTTTAAAGCAAAAAATCAACAAATATTGTAGAATTCCTCCAAGTTTAAAGCGACTTTAAAGCAAAAAATCACCAAATATTGTAGAATTCCCCCAATTTAAAGTGATTTTATAGCAAAAAATCACCAAATATTGTAGAATTCAACCAAATATAAAGTGATTTTAAAGCAAAAAATCGCCAAATATTGTAGAATTCTACCAAATTTCTTTGGCAATTTTTCGGTTTCACCTGGTTAATGGAAAAGTACCTTAAAAATACTAAATAAAATCGACTGTAGGACTAATGATCAGCAAAAAAAAGTGCCTATTTGAGTTTTAAAACGTTAATCAAACCAAATTTGAGCTATTAAAACCTACTTAAATTCGAACTCAGATGGATAAATAAAATAACTATCCATTTCCATTCATATGATGATAAACCAAATACATTTCCAAGATATAACTATAAGGAATCGCCTAAGTATTAGATATCATAAGAAACATATCACACGAAATATCGCCTGACAGAAAAAGCACTGCGCTACTTTAGCGCAACTTTATATCAAAACTGTCGAGTGAGGAAATATCGGGAATATAAAACTCTTAAATCCACCCTTCAAGTGGCTAAAAGCAAGTGTCCGAAAGTGTCTCGCGAGAAAAAAAAAAGCAGAGAACTTCCGAGGAATGCCCGTGTTTAGTATTCTGCAAATGGCCTGCGCCGGACTAGATTTAGCTCGGATGACCGGAGGATAACGCTTAACTTAAATGCTTTTAGCTATGGATTTTGTCCTCTTTTACTGGGGAATCTAGAATTTCGAGAAGTTAAGTATAAAGTTGCATGATTTTTTTTAAAAAAAGTATTTTCGGTTTCATTTCTGCTTTAAATGTAAGGAATTCACAGAGTTTAAATTTCATTTTTCTCTTTTAATAATACATTAGTATTAAAAAAACTGTTCATCTATTAAGGAAAAGTTATGTCTCAGATTTATAAAGAATTCTTTCATAATTTTTTTCTCCGTATTTAGCATTTAAAATTCTGTTACTCAGCAATAAAAAGAAATTATTATGTTGTTGTTGCTACTTATGGCACTTGCCTATGGACAAGCCTCTCTCTGATACAACAGCAGATTTAAGCCGAAAAGAGCGTCTCTTGTGTTTGAAGTAGCGCCAACTAGAGCCAAGAGTACGACTTAGCTACACACTCTCCACATTTGCTTGCATGACCTCTTTTTACTGGTGAGGGGCATAGTCACACATTTCTCAGGTAGCACACAAAAAAACAACCATGCCCGAACCGGGACTCCCAGAACACGAGGAAGAAGCGCTACCTCCGTGCCAGAAAGCCGACAGAGATTATTATAACTTATGTCAATAGGATATATTTACTGAATTGTCACTGACGTCTGTACAAAGGTCTAGTTAACCACTTGGCATATGAATTTATTTAACTTTCTAATTAGATAACTCATCCTATTTTTTAAAATTTATTATTAATTTGATTTTTTTAAATAATATATGGAGAATTTAGGATACCAAATCGTTTCATATTGATTTTTTCGTATTTAAATACTTAATTTTGTGGCTTAATTGCAGACTGAAAATAAAAATTCAGTAATTCGATGCGCGTGTCAGACACGTCATTGTATGCGAAGTGGTTAAGGGATTAACATATTGGTCTCTATATACAAATTAAATGCGCTGTCTAGAAAATGAAAACGATAAATATACAATCTCTAGAAAATATATCACTATTTAAAACTTTCTATGGATATATATATTGATTACAAATGGGTTTATTTTATCCGTTATTTAGCATTTAAAATCTAATAATTAGTAATGGGGAGGAATTATTATAACTGTATGTATACATGATATATTTAGTATATTGTCAGTGGCATCCCTAAAAACAGAATACATACATTGTACATATCTGTACTCATTATTCTCTATAAAACAATTAGATGCAAGCTCCAGAAAATGCAAACAATGTATGTGCAATCTTTTCTACTTATCATTTAAAAAACTTTCTATCACTTTCTACTGATAAATTGATATCTATTTCACTTCATTACTTAGCATTCAAAATTCTACTACTTAGCAGTCAAAAGAAATTATTGTAACTGTATATCAACATCATATATTTGGTGGATTGTCAGTAAAAACTTCAAAGCTTGGTTATGGAATTAACCCAATATTCTCTACATAAAAATTAGATTCATGTGCCAGAAAATACAAACAATGTACACTGTAGAAAGGTTATTTATAAGGAAAAAAATTCTACAGATATCTATTCTATGCAAAATCTACTTAAATTGATATGTAAATTGTATTTCAAAGCACAATAAATCTTCCTAGAAAAAAAGATATCTTAATATTTCACATTAATGTATCAAAAAAAGCTTATTTGTCAGCTAATTGAGGTGCATTAAAAGTTGTTGAAGATCTTTTTCTATCTTAAATTGGTTTCGCATGAAATTTTCATACATATTTCTTTTATAAAACCAATTAATAATAAGTAAAATAAAAAATTTAAAGTCAATTCCTACTTAGATCAACGAGGAAAAATGTTATTGCAGTTACTTTTTATTTAATAATCGCAATAAATATAAATAATTTATCAAAAAGTTATTGATTTTTGCAAGAATTGAACTCGCATTCTATACTTCCAGTTGAAATATATTGAAATCCTCGCATTTTAAAGATTGTGCTACTGCCTGTTGATTTCAGTTTTCATTACAAGTTGCTAAAACTCTATTTAAAGTATTAAAAATTGATTAAATTTAATTAATGAATAAATATTTGAAAAACTTCATTAACATTGAGTGACATCCACTTTAAGTTTTAAAAAAATTATTTGAACTTGAGTGGATGAATAAAAAGTACATATTAATACATATGATAAAACATCTGATACATATTAATGATTAAAAATTTGACTTGTATAGGGGGAGTGTGAACTAATAGTAGGAATTGAAAAATTTAATTAAAAGTAGAAGAAAATAATCTTAAATAACGGAAATATTTAGAAAGCTAATAAAAATTAATTCGAATTTTTAACTATAGAACTTTCTTAAAAGTTAAATTTTTAAATTCACATTTAAATAAGTTTTTTGTATAGAATCAACAGTATTTTTTATACAATATTTTGTATACAGATAAGTATTTTATATACAAACAAATCAAATACATTTTGGTATACAACCAAAATAATGTTTTTTAGAAAGGAAAACAAATTGGGAAGATTAATTTTAGTCGCTTGTTTTTTAGTAACAGCTGAAAAAGATAACTTGCAACTTGGAGGTCATTCATTAATCATTGTTTTTTAATTTTTCTGATGTTTAGAAACAAAACTGAAAACAAAATATCAATCAAAATTCAAGCTGTCATATAACATATTTTAGTTAATTCATAACATTTTAAATTTATTATTTATTTTAAATTATCGTTTGCTAATCCACAAAAGTATTTAGGGACATTTATGACATAAGAATTATTTATAATAGTATTAACACATGAATATTTTCACCGTATGTATCAAAATATAGTATTTTTAGTTATATTTATCGACAATTATTTGCATTTTTTTTATTTTTTGAAAATAATTTCCTACAGTTAGAATTAATATCATTATTTAAATTATTCTTACCTGCTTTAAGAATTATATATCATCGAAATGATAAACTATGTTATTGTTATTACGTCTAAAAATATCATTAAGCATCATCTATGTAACATAAAATTGTGGATATTTTTAAAATTAATTCAACTGTCATGGATAAATAAACAAAAAATTAAAAAAAATAGTTTAATTATTTAATATTGACAGTTTTTCCTTTAATTATGATAATTTTAGCTAGATTTATTTACTTTTAATCACTGTATCCTATATTGCAAGCAAAAACATGATAGGGAAAAATGCTTCAAATGGTCCAATTTTAATAGAATATGGATTTTATTCCAGAAATTTAAGGTTAGTTTTGCCAATTTTATGTAATAAATATTGCTTAAAGTTGCAGTTTCTATTTAAAAACATTAACTCAAGGTTGCTATCGTTTTGGAGTTCACTACTGAAAAGAAATTTTTACTGAAGGCAAATTTTACTGAGGAAGAATATAAGTATTTCTAAATTTGGAATGTAAAAAGGTTCTTTTAAAAAATGAAAGTTTTTTAATTTAATATTAATCACTTTATTCTATATTGCAAGCAAGAACATGATTGAAAAAACAATGTTTCAAATGGTCCAATTTAAAGAAATATTGAACTTATTCCAGAAATTTGAGATAAGTTTTGCCAATTTTAAGTAATAAATATACCTTAAAGTTGCAATTTTTCTTTAAAAACATTAGTTCAATGTAGCTATCATTTTGGAGTTTGTTACTGATAAGAAATTTATACCGAAGGAAAATTTTTCAGAGGAAGAATATAAGTATTTCTAAATTTGAAATGTAAAAAGGTTCTTTAAAAAAAATATAAGCATTTTCTTATTTATTATTAATTTTTTTATCCTATATTGCAAGCAAGAACATGATTGAAAAACAATGCTTCAAATGGTCCAATTTTGAAGAAATATTGAATTTATTCCAGAAATTTGAGGTAAGTTTTGCCAATTTTATGTAATAAATAATCCTTAAAGTTGCAGCTTCTCTTTAAAAACATTAACTCAATGTTGCTATCGTTTTGGAGTTTGCTACTGAAAAAAAATTTACTGAAGGCAAATTTTACAGAGGAAGAATATAAGTATTTCTAAATTCGGGATGTAAAATGGTTCCATTTATCGTCATCCATTCCAACCGAGGGAAACCACAGTAGTTAATAACCCCCTACATCTGAGTCTCCATACTTTATTTTATTCATTTTTTAATATTCATACACTCTCCCTCCGTAAAGCGCCCTCTTTTTTATGGCCGCAGTACATTTACAGTTTTCCCGCTGCAAAGCGGCCGAATGCACGGACCAAAGAAACACACAGTAATTGCAAGAGTTTTCCGCATGGAACCTATTTGCATATTATAGGCCCCGCTGTTCCTTTTAAGTCTAAACAAACGCACACAAAACTTACGATGCAAAACCTCTGCATATGCATGTGTTCAACCCTTTTTTACAATCCTCCTCTCCATTTTAGTCCAAGTGCCACTAGCCCCTGAAAAGCCGATATATTAAAAGCTTCTGGCCACATCTGCGAGTACAACGTCTTTTCCAGAACCAGCCAATGGGAATGCAAATAAGCTGCAACATTTATCTTTTATTATATTATTTTTTTTCTTCTGAAACTGACCAATAACAGCGCTCAGGAGGAACTTTTTTCTGTTTGGCTGAGGAGATGAAGAAGAAGAAGAGGGGGTCCTTTAGACTTAGTCGAAGTTGAAGTACTTCTCCCCAGGCGGTATCTTGGAATATCTTCCCTTCACTTCACTTCTACAGGCGACGGACCGTGAAATGAATAGAGTCGACACCGGACTGAATTACCAGTCCCAGAATGAATGAATGAATGGATAAAAGGAAAGAAAGACAGCGGAGACTCCGGTATAAAAGTCTGAAAAACCTCCTCCACTGTGTTCCAGCAGGTAGGGACTGAAGTGCATTTTTTGGCGACACAGCGCTTTTTCAGTTTCTACAAAAACTCACTCTTTTGAAAGCTGTTTTATGTTCTATGAAAATAAGATTTTCCAAGTAATTAAGCGGAATTAAAATTAAAAATTATTTACTCAACAAAAGGAACTTCATGAATATAATAACAATAATAATTGTTTCTTTAGCACTAACTTTACGAAAATTTATTTTAAAAGAGTTGCATAATAGCTGTGTTAAAAGAATAACAAGAAAAAAAAATTGTTTAAAAAATTTCTTGTAAAGATTTTAAAATAAAAAAGCTTTTTCTTTTTATAAAAAATAAAAATACAATTTAAAAAATATTATTTGGAATTTTGCATATTTTGAAAGACGTAAATGAGAAAAATTAATTAAAGTACTATGTAGTTTTTAATTGAAAAAGTAAAGGGAAAAAGCATTTAAAAAATAGAATAGATTTAGTAAAAAAATGTCTTGTATTGTGCTTTCATTAAAATTGATTTGAGAAACTCTGCATCTATTATTTTATAAAATAATACATAATCCATTATTAAACTCGATAATATTTTCAAACTTTTCAAGGATTTAAAAGAAAAAAAATATTTGCATTCAGATTAATACATAAAAAAGTTGAAATTTTCTAGCAAATGAAAGTCGTTTTAATATGAAATACGAAATAAACATTCAGTAAGAACAAGAAGTTTTTTATATAAAACCATATAACTTATTTTTTCTGCTACTATTTGGTTTTAATAAAAAAAATTGTTTGTATATGACGATACATTAATCCTCTTGATTATTTCTGCAAATAACTAGATATTAGATTCTTATATTAGATTCTTTAAAAAATAATATTAGATTCTTTGTATATACTTGTAAGTATAGTTGTATTTTATTTTATGGAATTAAAGAGCCAGCGTCCTGGTATAAGGGTAGCGTGTTTTTTCCGTGATTTGGGCGTCTCGGTTTCGAGTCCCGGTTCGGGCATGGTTGTTCTTCTGTGTTCTATCTGTAAGGTGTGTGTATGTACCCTCCTATAAAAAGGCTCTGTGTAAGTGAATAAGATGAGCCATAGCTAAGTCGAACTCTTGGCCCTATTTTGGCGCTCCTTCAAAATAAGTGACGTTCATTCGGCTTAAAATCGCTGATGTATAAGCGAGCTTGTCCATGGCAAATGACATTAGTAAGAACAACATAATGTATGTGCATATCAAAATTTACAAAAATTGTTTATAGAAAAAATAAATAATGCATCCTAAAACATAGTGAAATTCTGGAAACAGCACTTTTATAACTAAATTGTAAACTTCCCCCATTTCAGGCGAATACATTTCATATTTCTCATAAGTAAAATTTAGAAAAAAAATGAATGTAAATGATTATAACTTAATAAAACTAATATTAAAAAATCACTTTCTTATTAGACACAAATCCTCTGTATTTTCTTTAGGAGTACAAATTGAATGCAATAAAAGTTATTACCTTTTAATATTATTTTTCTATTTATAAACATAAATCTAATAAGACAGTTTGTGAAAACAATCTATTAAACCTATTTGAAAAAGTAACTTGTTATAACAATTTCTAATCCTAAAATTTGAAAACTATATGCAAAAACAATGCAAGCACATTATTTGTAAAACCAAAGTAACATGTATTTGTAAACATGATAGTATTAATTACCAAAATTAATGTTCAATTTACAAGGAGAATTAAAATTATTTTAGCCAATTTTGCTTAAGATTAATGTGTTTTGTAAAAATTGACCAATTAATACTTTGGTGAATTATTAAAGGGGAATTTCTTTGACGAACTGTAGAAAATATTTTCAATTCATCATTTTGGTTACGACTTTTAAATTTATTTTGTATTTTTATGGCATTATTACGATAATAAAACCTCATATCATTGCATTAATAATAATAAGGACATAATAGATGCTGAAAATGAGAAAAATCAAAAAATTAAAACTGCATTTCCTTTATCTTGTATCAAAAGTTAGATTGTGAATAATCGTTTGCAATAAGAATTTGTTTATGTTTGGTATATTTGTTTATGTTTGAAATATTTGTTTATGTTTGAAAATATTTGTTTATGTTTGAAAATATATTTTTCTTTTTGATATTTGTCTTTCACTCCTACTTTTTTTACATTTAGACATTTGCAGTTTGATACAGATTCGTTTTCATGCCTGAGAACACTATTCATGCATTTGTATAGTTTTAATATAAAACCTTCTTTCTTTTAACAAAAATACATATTTAACAACTGTAAGTTATTTTAATTATGTTCTTATTCTGTATGTATCATTTAAACATATTTTTAGCTTTCTTTACACAATGCAATTTTAGAGTGCTATCAACATTTTAAAATACTTTATTTCAATTACAATTCTAAAACTTTTCTGTTACACTATATAAATATATATATATTAATTTTGCATAAATAGAACACTTATGAATCTTCCAGTTTTGTAATTAATTGATTAATATTACTACAATGATTTTTCAAATGTTAAAAAATGTCAAGAAATTGAAGTTTTGATGTAAAATTTGAATTTTCAATGAAGTTATGCATACAAAATATTGTGTAGAATCAAAGCATATATTTTAAAAAATAATTAAATTTAATGAGTTTGTTAAAATTAATGGCTTTTTAATGTGGAAGAAATAATTTGAAATTTTACAATATTTTAAAGCATTGTTTTTTAAAAATAAAAACTAAAAAAGTTACAAATGATAACCAATGAAATTTGAATAAAACTTTATTTACAACATTAAAGTGATATAATTAAATTTTCAACAAAAAATTTTCAACAATATTTTAGAAAATAAAAAATTTTGGTTTTAAAATCAATTCTTCTCTAAATAGCGTTAATGAATCAATGCAAAAAACATTAGAATTTGTTGTCGTTTGGCGCATTAAGTGTGTTTCTCGCCAACCCTTGGCAACCCTTAGATCTCGGCTTTCCCTAACCGGTAGGCTTTTAGTAAAGATGTTAATTCCACTTGTACGATAGGGGCCTTTCAATGAAAGCTATAAATGTGATTAAAAAGTTTAAGGCTCATGTATTATTCAAAGGCTCTGGGGAGGGCCCAGGCTGTGTTGCCACCTCAAGTATCTTTTTTTTATTTTATTTTATCTTTGTATTTTAAATTTTATCCCGCCAATCCACTATGAGGTTTATTTTTACTTTAAACCTTTTAAGCGCAAGTGAGGTTGGCGGGGCTGAAAGAAAAAGAAAAAAAGAAGAAAAAAAATGAAGAAAAGCCAAGATATTCCTCCTCTTGCGGAATTCTGTGGATTATTCTGTGAAATTGTTTTAAGAACCACTTTAGCATTATTTTTCGAATCAGTCCTGACCTGTTGTTATCGATTAAAATGAATTTGCTTTCATTGAAAAAGAGAGTAAATTTATTTTACACATTCTTTTATTTACATATGAATTTGAAGAGCAGAGGATTATTTGAATTGTAAATACCCTGAGTTGGAAATGTATTAGGATGGAGAATATTCGATGGTGAATAATAAATTATTTAATTTTCTATTCGTAAATAATGAACTCTTTAGTTTTTTTTAATCGAATTCTTGGAGGTTTTTATCGACGCATTCTCTTTTGTTAGTTAAATAACCGTCAACAATCTGAGGAGGTAAATAAAATTAAATTTCCGAACCATTTTCAAATATGAATGAGTATTTTATTAAGTTTTCGTTGACGAAATCGTCCTCGATACTAATTAATTAACAAACTTAATTTCGTATTCTCATCTGTGAATGGGGTTCATATTAAAGTTTCCTTCTTTAAAAAATGCAAAAATTAATTTTTCTACATTTTTGTTCTAAAAAAACTATTTCTTTAATATAATTATGGCATCATTTTTCCTCCTTTTGAATCATGTTCAGCTTTTTAAAAAAATATCTTCAAAATTGAATATAATTGATTAACCGAAAATTTAGTTTTTGCAAAGCAAAATCTTATTATTTTTAATGATTTCATTTTGAACACAGATTGCAGATATTATTTCATTTTATGACTTCATTTGAAATGGTGTTAATTCCCGTTTGTTTTATTAATTTTTATTTGAATTTAGCGAGGTCAAGTATTATTTGAAAGGAATGAATTAACTAATTTTTTTCCTTTATTGACCTCATTTTGAATTTTATAAGGTTGAATATCACTTTTTAATTAGTAAATTTTAATAATTTTGCTATGTCTACAAAAAACAGTTTTAATTCTCATCAAAAGACAATCTTGTTATTTTCTAATTTATTGCATATTTCAATAAAATTATTTCAAGCTCAAGAGATGTATGCTTAAAGGGAAAATAGAATTTAATTTTAGAAAATTTTAAAATCATGTTTAAAGTTTTAAAGCTCACTAATATTTTCAAAAAAAATAATTTATTAAAAAACAGGGTTTTGAGATATTAGTTGAGTCCTAACTTTTGACACTTCCATGCAATATTATATATAATTCAAATGTAACGTGCAAGGTTGTCAAAAAGTATAAAAATTATTTCAACGATTAATCGATCGAAACTAAACATAATATGAGTGATTACGAGTTTGTAATAGTGTTTAGTCATTTCTATAGAAGAGAAAAGGGTTTTGTAGATAACCGAAATGCTATGGAGATGCTGTGTGAATGATCCTTAGTAAATATTTGGTGATAAAAGTAAAAAGAGTAGATTATTCAATAGTTTTTTTACAATAATTCTATTAATTATTGAGTTCCAGAATTTGCTCTAGAGCAATTTATGATGTGTTCTGAAAACTATTAAAGGCCTTATTGGATCAATAGAGAGGAGATCAAGTGAGTGGTTAAGCGAAGGTTTTCTTGAAAAGTGGATCTCTTGCGAATTCTTTGAGAGTTTTATGCTTAACCAGATGAGATTAGAGGGATTGGATACTTATTTGTTGTTTGCATTCAAAATAATAGTGGTTGCTTTAAATACTTCCTTACATACGCTTTAGTTGTGTTTCATACAACTTTATACTTCCTAAAAACCATAATGTTATGACATATAAAGCATATAGCTTTTTTTTGCCCTTTACCTTTTGTTTAATACATGGGCTTTAGAAATAAATCATATTTGTTTTGCTTCTAATTCTTTCTTTTCCTACACTTGCATTATCCTTAATTTATGAACTTGCATTATCTTTAATTTATGAGCAATGTATCCTTAATTTATGAACTTGCATTATCCGTATAAGCAGTTTATCCTTAATTTATGAACTTGCATTATCCTTATGAGCAATTTATACTTAATTTATGAACTTGCATTATCCTTATGAGCAATTTATACTTAATTTATGAATATACATTATCCTTAATCATGAGGATACATATTAAACCATGATTGCCTAAATTATGTAGATATTGTAAATGATCATAGGAAACATGTATTTATGCGTGCATTTTTCCAAATTTACAATGATCTTTTATTTAATTTTTAATTCAAACTGTGAATACGATGTCCACTTTTTCATAAAAGAGAATTTTTTGCCACACACACGTCAAAAAATAGTTAATTTAAAGTTTAAAATAGAGTTGACATTAAAAAGAATTTTTTGAGCATTAACTTGAATTAAATTTTTTAAGGCGATAATATTTTAGGACATATTTGAAAAAAAAAAACGGATTTTATTATTAAATAATTAAAATTCCAATTAAAAATTAAAAACAGCACTCCAAAGTGCATATTTCTGACCTCTGAAGTACACATGCGTGAAATTTAGTAGCCGTAAGTCGAACGGTCAGGCCTGTAAAATGACAACATAGACACGCAATTTCATCTTTATTTTAACTATAGATTTATATATAAATATATATTATTTATTTTCTTTAAGATCATTACTAAATTTACAAAACAATTCAACTTTTTAGATTCAGTTATCTGCGCATTAAAGATATGATATAAAATTTCTTTTTCAGATATATGTTTAACTTCAGTTACTTTATCTGAATTTATCTACTGATGCGTTGCCAAAATATTCAAAATGTTTTTATAATGCGAAAAAGGAGAATATTTTTTTAATGAGATCTATGGTCACAAATTTCATGTTACAATGTGAGAAAATTATTATTTTTAAATGATTATTTGTCTTAATTAATTTCAATCATTAACCAGTTTAAACCGGTATGAAAAAATTAAGAGACTTATCTCTCACTCTTTAATGATAATTTTTTTAAACTTTCATTTTCAATTTTTCTATCTAGCAAACAAAGTTTTGGAGCTCGATCAATTTTTAGATAAAAAAATAACCCAGTAAATTCGACAGGAAGTTCAATATTATAGGAAGCTATAGTATATGTAGTATAATGCAATGAAGGTAATACAGATTGATATTAAAATTAGATTATAATATTTACAGTATTTTGATAAATACTATCAGTTAAAATGCGCTTATAATATCATTAAAGTATAAATATAAGTCGCGTTTTACAAAATTGCAATAGTTAAAATTGAAAGAGAATTCCATAAAAACAACATTTTTGTGAGCCCGAGATGAATTTTTTAAAAGTAAGAAATCGTAAACAAACGGTAAGATGGCGTCATTTTATAGAAACGATTAATAAAAATCAATTAATAGTAATTTTAATTAAATATTTCAAACAATAATGGCAAAAAAACCTCAAATGTCATGGATTAGGTGACTCACTATTCAATAAAAAATGAATATTTTTTGACCTTGAATTTCGTGGACATCAAAACCCTCTAACCAAAACAACATCATGCTCTGAGGTGATAAAAAAATTATTAAAGCACGAAGAAATAGGAAAAGTACACATTTAGTAATTGATGAGAGGAAAGAATTTCATAACAATTGTTCAATTGTTATTAGTTTCTTCTATAATATCAAATTGGTTAAGTTGTTTATAGTAAATAAACTATGTATGATTTAAATGGAGCTGAATTAATTATATAATTGTTTAAAGCACAGCAGGAAACTTTTCCTCGTATTCACATCTTTAAAAAAATATCACATTTCATATAGACACGTTCTGGAAATTAAATTTTTCTAGGTTTAATCTGCAGCAATATTTAACTTTTTTTTTAAATTTCCCCTTTTGAGAATTTGATATCAACATGCTGATAAAAGTTAATTTTTAAAAATAAACGCTTAATGCGCTCGTACAGCTTAATTTTTTTTAGTTTTTATTTTGTGCAAAATAAACGATAAAAAATATAATTAAATTATTTTTTTTAAAAAAAATAATTAAAAATAAATATTTGTTTTAGATTTAAAAAAGAATGGCATCATTGAAATATTTATCTTTTGAACTTCAATATGATGTGAAAATCATTTTTGTTGTTATAATTTCGAAGTTATAACAAAAAAAAAACGGTAAATTTTTGCTTAATTTTTAATTAATTAAAATTCTAATTAAACATTCAAAGAAATAAGCCCGAGTAGCACAATTCCAAACCCCAAGGTATACAAGTACCAAATTTGATAGCTGTAATTCGAACGGTCTTGTCTGTAGAGGGCCAAAACACACACAAGCGCGTGCACACACACACAACACACAAATTGATCCCTATTATAAGTATAGATATAGATTTATCTCCCCACAGTCCAAATTAAGATACCTCATTTTTTACTTCAACAGAAGCAATAATGTAAATTTTTGTACTATTAAAAATGTTTTTTAATGAATTTGGACGTTGAAATGAAAAAGGAGTGCAAGTCAAATTATACTAAACAGTACCATAAATATCAATAAAACCTTCTTTTGTTTCATCTTAACAACTACAATCTCAAGAACTATGTTTCTCAGTTACATCTGCTGAAGGCACCTGATTATTTAGACAACCGCAATCTCGACGTCTTTATTCATCTACCGGAACAAAGATTTTTCAACCTCTTTGTAAGCCTAAGTGACGGTGTGAATATTTACAGAATCAGGATTCTTCTGTTTTTTCCCCCACATTCTTTAATCAGCCGAGAACCCTTAAGTGAAACTAATGACATCATACGAATGTGCAAGAAGAAGAAAAAAATACCTCTTTCTCACAATAAAAATTACACGCTATAGTATATTGATGCAAACTCTCTTATTGTACCAAACAAAAACAAAACCACTAACAGCAACCACAAAGCGACATTTCCCTCCACCCCCACCTTGAGTTGCAACAAAGACACGTTTTATTAATGGATTTCTTATAACCGGATAGCTAGCACTAGGGGTATTCCCTCATGGGTTGAAGGGGAGGGGCGTTCGAATTTTCCGAACCGCATTCTACGCCAAAACTAAGTAATTATTTTTACTAAAAATAAACTTCATTAAATGCGTGCAAGAATGGTATAAACGAATTAACTCGAAGCAGGGTCAACTTTTTCCGCACTGCTTGACAAAGAAGCATTTCTTAATTAGCGGATCTACTAATTAACTTAAGTTCGAAGTCATACAGGGATGTAAAAGGGGTGGTCGGATGGGGAGGAGTGGAATAGGATGGGGAGGTTAGGGCAAGCGATGCGTGAAATCATCTTCTTCTCTTGCGACTACACATCGTGAGAAAATAATGAAGTAATAAATATAAAAGTTTCAGGTCGAATTTTTAAATTTGTTAGAGGCTTTTTTAATTGGCTGTCTCCTCGATGTAGATGGTGTGGATCGGCCTTGTGGTGGTGG
>JAOUZG010010699.1:734306-766472 GCA_026289955.1 Argiope argentata
ATAGATAGATAGATAGATAGATAGATAGATAGATAGATAGATAGATACTGAGTTAATGTTCCTTTCTCAAAACACAAAAAATTCTTCTTAAAATTTGTCAGAGAAAGGTTGAAATAGAAAATAGAATAAATAATTGGAATGATTTTAAACAATTTTATTATACATGAAATATCTAACCTTATGAATATCAGCTATTATTAAATAATTTATCTATAGCTTTTATTTAGAAATAAATATATTTCAATGCATGAGAAATTTCAAATGAATCCGTTGGAAATTAAAACAAAAATATTATTTTAAAGGTCCCTTTAAGGCGACCAACTTAGGTCTTGTCACTCACCTCTCTTGAAGAAATTTCCTTTCATCTAAGCACACATTTAGTTTTAAATATTTTAAATTACTGTCGGGGGTGTTTTAAAAAAGAAATATCAGCTCAATTAGAACAGCATATTACCAGAGTACGTTCAATAAGCAAAAGCTTTCTATTTCCTTTTTAACGGGAGCAATTTTTCTCTTCCGTCAATGATTCATTACGGCCAAGGAAAATAATTTGCAGTTCTCGGCAGAAATTCATTTTCTTTTCAAGATGAGAGAGAGAGAGGAAAAAAATATATTTCCAAAGAAGGAAAATCCCAATTCATTTAAGGCACCTGTCGCTCGGGGCTTTTCTATTTATGCCGAAACCGTTTTTTCTCCCAAAAAATCTTAATGAAAGAATAAACCTCTCTCGTATAGGAAACTCATTTTGTCTCGAAAATCCGAACAATCGTATTATTTTTACTTTAAGTTGATCAAAGTGGGGTTGAAGGTGGGCGAGAGGGTGGAGGAATTGTAGGATTTGAAGGAGAAAACAAGTTTTTGGTCATTTATCAGGAAAAGTGACAATAAGTAAGCCTCTTTAAAACTGCAGTTTTTATCTGTCCTTCTTTCGTTTTGGTAGATTTTTGCCAGAGGGCAATTTCCACCCGTTGTCCCTACTCGTGATTAAATCTAGTAATCCCTCAAGGGATGGACTGCAAGTGGACGATCGGGCCCACCAGGGTTGCTCAAATATCGCCAATACCATGCCAAATAATCGTCTACAGGGATAAGAACGACCTTTATACTTCCTAAAAACAACGATATTATGAGAAGTTCTTACATTGTTACCTTATTGTATGTGAAGAAGAAACTAATGTTATAGTAAATATCGAGAATTTTATGAATTATTTCTTTTTAGAGTTCATTGAATCTAAAAATATATTTTATGGAATTGTTTCTCTTCTCTTTCTACCCTTGAACAAAACAACTGAGAGGACAAAGCGAATTTGAAATTCAAAAAGATATATTTTTAAAAGTATTTCAAATGATATCAAATTTTATCACAATCGATTAATGTAAGTAGTCAAAAACTCGAATTCAACTCACTTCATAATAAGACAAAGCGCAACTCAAAATAGGTTTATTTTGTTTATAAATAATAAGTTCTTGAATTCAACACGCCTACAAGTTAGATTCTAGCATTTTACACTCCTCGAAAATTTCATCCTGTCGACTTTAACATCGAATTAAATTGTTCGATAAAAGACTTATTCCATTATTTTTTTAATAATACAGAGAATCAGTAAAAGAAAAATTTCATTATAAGATTATAAATACAGAAGTCACGTTAAAGAAAGACTCTTGAATCGGGACAGATATATTCAATCTGAGATTTCATTTTCTCACATTTCTCTCATTTTTACAAAATCTCTATGTTTATGACCACTATAAGCACGAAAAATATATATTTGATACAATTTCTATACCTAAACACAATAATTTATAAACGAATCGAGAAGATGAAAGTAATTTGGTATATAGATTCTAGACTAACTTTATAAATTTCTATCAAATTTTGCATCAGATCCATACAGATATAGTTCTAGTGTCAGAGAAGAAGTGAAGACGATAACTACAAAAAATATAGTGTTATATAAATAGAATTTGGTTTAACATCTAAATCCTTGATCCTTATCAATGTTTGAGCATGATCTGTCAAAGGGTGGATTTTTTATTACTCTGTATTTTAACATTTATGTCAATGCAATAAAGCAAACCCTTTAAAAAATACAATTTAGTTTGCGATTATGCTATTGCAATAGCTGCTGGTTTGGAATTACAACTGTTGCTGTAATAATCTTGGTTTCAATCAGTCCAAGAAAAAATTTCTAAATTATGTATTGGCTTGATAGACTCCCCCCCCCAATTTTGTCTTTTTTCCCCAATTCAGTCTCTCAGATTATTTTTTTTTAGTTTCAAAAATAAATAGTTACGCACAACTTAACAGAGAGCAAATAATAAGGACGAGTAATATTATATAAATTAATATTTTTACTAAAAGCATAACCCCCGTATTCTACGGATATGGAAATCTATTTTCTTAAAAAAGAGTTAGGAAATTTAATTTCTTAAATATCCACCAGCAGAGTGGTATTTATTTTCTTATAATTATTGTTTTGCGTATACATGAAAAAATATTTCCAATGCATTCGGATTTATTAGGTAGTATTTCACGTAGATAATAATCAAAAACATTTATAATTGGATAGTATAAGTTAGTCAATAATAACTAATATAAACAATATACAAAGAAGATACTAACTACTGCATTACTAGCATATGATGAAATGCTCGGTAATAAGCGACTAGATTATATAACAATCTTAAAATTAGAAATATTTCTTTTTAAGTATGTTGTTTTATTTGATATATTTTCTACAATTATTAAAAATGAACTTTTATACAGTATATGATATGCATCAAATTTATTAGAAGCATATTTGTTTCTAATTATTATTGCTTGCATTATCAATACTAATACGCCTCTGACGCTCCTTCTTCACATTTTGGTTTGAAATACCATTAACAATAGTTTTATTTGTTATTAAATATTATTAATAGTATTATAAAGACTTGCCTGTACTATTAATAATAAAAAAATAGGCTAGCTAAAGGCAACAATTTATGAGCATTTATTACATTAATCGGTAATTATTAATAAAATCTAATAAAGTTTGGTCAATGTGAGTTTCCTCAAAAAATTATGAAAATTATAACTTACTATATTCATTATTAAATTAATTATTTTTATTTTTAAAACTACAAAATATCTTTTATTCCGTCCAACATATAGATATCAGAATTGCTGAATGACGATTACCCCTTTCCCTACTTAAAAAGAAGAAACTAATTGACTATGGAATAACGTAAAAGAAGATAGGAAAAATGTCATTGAAAAACTTTATAGCAATTAAAAAAGACATACAAAGTGGTAGATTCATAGTCCAATCTTACATAAACCTTTTAATCACATTGAATAACTTCAGTGGGAGTTTCCAAAGCTCTCACAAAAAGGGAATAATTTGCCAAAAGAAGCGGTTATTATTAATAATGATAGATTAGTATTAATAATAATTTATTATTCATGTAGACCGTATCATATTCAATATCATACAGTCTACATGATACGGTTTGCCTGAAAGAGCGTGAATAAAAGTCCAATAACTGAAACAATGAAAGTAGTTTTGTGAAACATATTTGAAATAGCCTTATAAATTTTTAGAATATACAAACAATACCTAAGAATTAAAAAAATAAATTGTTATAGGTTATTTTTTTTAGTTTAAAATGATGTGAAGATAGTTCTTATATAGTTAAAAGGGACAAAATTATTAAGAAAATACATTCTTTGCTTATTGATTTTTAAAAATATTATTAAAATTTTGAAAAGCCAATTTGTTAGAATTTACGTACTATCTAAAAACTAACAATACACCAGAGGCGGTGATAGAAGGGGGGGATAGGGGGGCAATATCCCCCCCGTCGGCAAGATATTTAGAGTTTCGTCGGCAAAAATGTTCACCATTTCAGGATGGTTGTAGAGAGCTGCGCATTATCGAATACGATCAATTTAAAAACCTCATCGAAATTAATATACAGTAAATAATCGAAACATCCAAGTAATGGTTAAATTGTTTAGACTATATTTGGCAAAATATTCGATAGGGTGGTAGATCAATCATATGCCGTATTTTCATAGACAATTTTCGATAGACCTAAAAATTGAAAATAAAGGA
Source organism: Argiope argentata (assembly GCA_026289955.1). Lineage (NCBI taxonomy): Eukaryota > Metazoa > Arthropoda > Arachnida > Araneae > Araneidae > Argiope > Argiope argentata. Next base: position 738,404 of record JAOUZG010010699.1, read on the forward strand.
TGTCGAACACATATGTTAAGCAGATTTTCAGACATCTGATTCAAATGTTCATTCAGCTTATAATTTGTACCACTTTTGACAATATAACCGACAAAGGTGATAAGCTAATTTATTGACAACAATTGACCGACTATAAATTCAATGCGACGAGTGTCGAAGAAGTCTGCAGATTTCTGACATTTGATTAAATAGTTGGTCATTTAACTTATAATTTGCGCTTATTTTGGCAATATATCCGACAAGTGAATGAGATATCGCATCATATCGCATAACAACATTTTTTTTTACAAATATACAATGAACAATGAAAGGAAGGGCAAGTATCTGAATAAAAAAAATTTAAATAATGCTTGATTTTCTTTAATTAAATGCAGAATTAACTATTTTGAGTTATTTTGAAGCCAAATGAGAGATATTGTGCTTGCCCCAATGTCGGATTTGTCTTGCTTCCCCATCGGCAAATTCCTGCTGCCGCTTCTGCAATACACGAAATTTTGTGCTGCTGAATCCTACAAAATGCCTGTGGTGTACTCTCATTGTTTTCACTCGTATCAAAACTCGCACTCGAATCAAAATTCACAAATGTATGCCAGTCTTTCAGCAATGCAATATCAAAATAGAATTTGCAATACAGGAAACATATTTCCGTCGCCAAAAAGATGAGGCTTCAGTTTCGAATGTGGCAGCCCAGCACTCAAGCAATCTCAGTCGGGTGGAGGAGGCGCAGGTGTCAGGGTGGGAGTGAAGCAGGTCCCTTCCTACGGGAGGGCGCAATATCACCTGTCGAGGGCAAGCGCTGATCACGTAACAAGTCTTGTTGGACATTGCTCCGAGCAACTCACCACAATTTTCCTCCATTTTTTTTTTATTTTTCATTATTTTGCTTTCCGATCACTGTATGCTCTTTTTGGATCATTCTTTCTTTTGTCCACCCCCTTTCTTTTCTTTTTTTTTCTTTTTTTCCTTTCCACTCCAATTCCTTGTCCCCACAGAGGAAAAGCAAAGCATCTGGTTTAGAAGTCGATTGCGCCCTGTAGGCGATACGACCAGTAACTTAATAAGAAGGGGAAAAGAGTAAAAATTTTATGTGAAAAGTTATCTCAGCCTCGATCAGATCTTTCTTAGAGTGGATGGACAAGAGTGGAAAATGTTACAGAGGAAGTTATGGCAAGAAGTAGTATGTGAATTCAAAAAATTTGAAAGAATTAAAATTATGATAATTAAATTTAAAGAATGAAGTCATTCTTGACGAAATACAGAGTTTATGGTTATTAAAGTCAAATCAATTTTAAACAGATGCAAGATGATATTTTCAGAAAGCTATTAAAGAGCCGTTTTAGTGCTTATAAATTTTGAAAAAAAAAAAGATTAAAACGAACCTATAATGTCAGAACATGATTTCTTGAACGGCCAAGCACCACGTGCTCGTGCAAGTTAAACTATATTTTTATTCATTTTTATTCTTTCATTGAATGAGTCCCTTTAGTATTGCAAGTGATCCAAAGAACTTTGTCTCGCATTTGTTAAAAAAAATATTGCGTTTCCTATTTATTTCAATTCTGATAATCACTTGCTCAAAATGACATTTCTCTTAGTTTTATTTGCTGTATCATTAACTTATTTTTAAAAAAATCCGAGCTTTTGTAAATGGGATGGCATTACGTAATTAAAAGCTGATTTTTTGAGATACTCGTACAGGTAATAAAATTTCAATTTTTCGTCTACTGATTTTTGTTGACGCTCATTCCCAAAATAACGTCATGCTATGACATGATAATAAACATAACTAAATTTAACTAAATCAGGAGTTACTACAACAAAAGCTATTTTTAAAAGAAAAAAAATTACTTCTTTAAAGAATAAATTGAAATATTGAAAGCTAATGAAATTACTTTTTTCTTCCCGATAGATCTAATGGAATTCTTTTTGTAATTCTCATGAAAGAAATTTGATTTTAATTTACATCAGACTAATTGTTGAGGCGTTAATGAAACACGAACCAGATAGACTTTATGAAATATAATATACTATACTAAAGCAAATAATATTTAAAACTATGATAAACTTTATATCTCTTATAATTTAAGAAAGCGTGCAAGGGTTACATAAATACATAAGCGAGAAAGTCCTGTTTTAAATGAATATAACTAGATTAGAACAGTATTTATTGGCGTTATTCAAACATATTTTATAGAAGACTAGCCACCTTCAGCGACCAGTCGGTTTGCCAAACTGAATGTATGTTAAAATGTTAATAATTAGATATTTTATGTCACTCCCCTTTTAATAATGTTTTTTTTCGAAATATTTTAAAGCTTCAAATTTTAATAGTCATATAATTCCTTCATACTATTATAAAGACCTTAGACGAAAACGTAATATATATTTCTCTAATATTTTGTTGGTCCAGTAGAATTTCTGCTTTAAATTAAAGTGTAAATGAGTAAAAGGATTTTTATTTAATAGTTTATAGGGTTTTGCTAGATTTTAAAGCAGTTTTAACTCGGTAGTTGTTAGAGGATTATAAATTCAATAGATAATTTTATCTAATATATGCCATATGTGAGGGCATATGGCATAAATTTGGTAGCATAGTATTCTTAATTGAACATTTTAAGTCGAAGGTATTTACAGTTAGGTGGAGAAATCTTAAATGGAATTTGTGGTTGAGGATCGTATCTTTTTCCTTTTCACCACAGTTCAAAATTACAAAGCCAGTCTTACTGTCCTCATGTTGCTTCAAAATTCTTGTTTTTATTTTTACTTTTGAAAAAAAAAATCAATAAGATTTTAAATATTACTGACTTTAAAAAGTAAAACTTCTACCAATGAGCAGCATTAATTTTGTGAGAACTTTTGAAATCATGACATTTAAGTGTGCTAGAATGACCAAGTTTCTGTATTAAAGATAAATGAAATCCATTTCACTTCAATAGCAACAATGACAACTAATAGTCCTACATGATTCAAATATTGAATGCACCTCAGAAGTCAGGGTTAGAAATTTTAAGAACGATCATATATTCTCACCACCGTGGTGAGTAGAGAAATCTTGGTGATTGGCTATCTCTTTTCAATGACTTGAACGGTTGTACCGTAACAGGTGATGAATCTTAGGACTCAACCTTTGTTCCTACCCATGCTATTGTGGTGGTCTGATTACTCAAATTTAATCCGAATGTTTTTAATTAGGGGGGGGTGTAGTAGCTTGAGTGGTTACATTTATGGACAAAGCATTCGTGGTTAATATTTAATCAACCTCATCTAATTGAGCCAGCATCTTAGCACAGAGATAGTGCGTCTACCTCGTGTTCTGGGAGTCCCGGGTTCGAGTCCTAGTTCGAGCATGGCTGTTCTTCAGTGAGCTATCTGTGAGGTGTGTGAACGTGCCCCCATGTAAAAAGGGGCTATGCAAGCGAATATGATGAGTGTGTATCTAAGCTGTACTCATGGCCCTATTTGAAGCTACTTCAAAAACAAGAGACGCTATTTTGGCATAACCACTTGACATACGAATTTATTTAAATTTCTAATTAGATAACTCATCCTGTTTTGGTAATTTATAGTTAATTTGATTTTTTTAAATAATATATGGAGCATTTGGGATACCAAATCGTTTCTTATTGATTTTTTTGTATTTAAATACTTAATTATGTGGCTTAATTGCAGACTTGAAAATAAAAATTCAGTAATTCGATGCGCGTGTCAGACACGTCATTGTGTGCGAAGTGGTTAAAATCGCTGACGGCCGTCAGCGCGCTTGTCCATGGCAAGTGTCATTAGTAACAACATATTTAACGCTTTGCACTCCGAAAAATAATTAGATATAAAATTGTTCACCTAATACAACGATTTGTTTATTGCTATGAAAAATAAATATACATAATTCTTTTAAGTCGAATTTCTTTGGAAAATTAATTTACATCTCTTAACAATTATGGAGGAGTTTTTAACCACTTCACATACAATGACGTCTCTGACACGCGCATCGAATTATTGAATTATCAATTTTAAACCTGTAATTAAGCGAAAGTGTTCAGCTATTTAAAATACCAGAATCACTCAGAAACTTTTCAATATCTTAAAACTCGTTACATTAAATAGGAATTAAAATAATAATAAATGTTCAAGGTTGGATGCATCATTTAATTAAGAATTAAATAAATTCGTATGTCAAGTGGTTAAGATCAGATTTGAAAAATAAATTTAAAAAACGTCAACATGAGGTACAATCTTAAATGGTGAGTCAGAGGCACCATCGGAGTGGAAAGGGTTAATTGAAATTTGTAATTTTCACCAGGATATGTGGATGGTTGCTGTATCCTACCTGCACAGGAATTTATAAAATAATGCATATATGTGTTTTCATATCCCAATAACTCTTCAAGAAAAAGATAATTTAGGATCCATTTCCCCCAAATCCTGTAGTAAAGTAGCCTGTCACCAAATATTGGAAATTACCCGGCTTGACTTCCCTTGTAACCTACGTAATTCAAGGTCGTTTTGATTGCATATATAGTCATACAATTTTATGACTTAATCTAGATATTAGAACGTAATTAAATTATTCGCCATACTGATACAATGATTTAGTTACCACAATTGGCCTAATGGTTATCAGTTCTACATAAAAAAAACATGACGATTAAAATTCAAATTGACAACACACGCAACAGGGTTTGACTGAATTTCAAATAAGTAGCGAATTCGCAAACGTAATCTTACATTTTCAAACAATCTCTCCTTGTCTGTGTCGCTGCCTATCCCATGTGTGTCATCATCGTTACATAAACCAAATCCAATTTCGTCCAAAGCCCGGGCATCTCCGAGGTTCCAATCGGCGACGATTTCGAACGGGCCCATCGGACAACGTGCGCTGGATACGAAAACCTTTTGTCCAAAGCCCCCCCCCCTGCCTGCCTCTTGCTCCGTTACATTACGATAATTACAGACCGGCCCTTCCTAACTCCCGCACTTAGTATTCGGAAAACGAGGCTTTGGCGATGGATTGAAATTAAAGTTCGCGAGCGGGGAGAGCCGAAATTATCGGGGCTTCAAATCCGCAATCTGATTGAATCGGTTGCTGATTCGGTGCCTCCCCGTTAAAGATGGCCGCTCCACGTCGGTCTAATCTGGTTTAAACCGCAGAGCCCGGAATTTGATGTCGGGCCGACGTCGTAATGTTGCTGCTTTCGGCTGCGATACGAGCCAACAAAACTTTTCCGCTTTCGTCTTCCTTTATTTTTTTGTCTCTGCCTCTCTCTTGAAAGCTAAATCTCATTGGCAGAGACCTCTCATAGGTTGGTTTGGGATATGAGATGAAACAATATTATAGATATATATTGTCAAATATTATATTATCTTTGTTTCAGACACACAAATCTTTAAGGTGCATTTTTTAAAAAAACTTTCCAACCTTAACACTTTGGTGACCGGCAATTTTACACAGAAACTATGTCATGTCACCGGCTACTTTTTTGTAATTGAATATGAAAGTAAAACGTTCTAAAAAAAACTCCAATGAACTTTGTTGAATTGGAACATCAAAAAGTTCTTCCGTCATGGTTGAAATTTTGGAATTTTATTAAAATTTAATAAAAATGTAAATACTAGGAAAAGTAATTTTGCTGTTATAGAGCGGACAATACTAAACACGATACGCCAATTTTTTGCAATGTTCTATATCGCCCTCGGTGCTATAAATTGAAACAGATAATGCAAGTGCAATGACGAGTTAACTCGTCACCAGTCAACAATGTTTGGACATGAAAAGACAAGTTAATTCGCCACCGGTCAGCAAAGTGTTAAGATGCAATATTAACAAAATAGGTGCAATTACTTTTGAAGCTTGAATATAATTTAAGATAATTCAGCAAGGATTTTAATTTAACACGTTGATTACCGAACGCATTTTCCATGGTTTGCCCATAACTCTGACGTGAACTTTTCATTATGCGATGAATATTTTTCTGAAATATTATTTACAGTACATAAAATGAGATAAAAGTAGTTTGCGTGGTAGGGGTCACCGGTGACCCCCACGGCGCAGTAGGCAACTCTGACGATTGTCCTTTTTTCAAGCAATCGTGCTTCTGTTGCTAAGTGATTACTCTCATTCTTTAGTCTTATTCAGTGCGTTCTACAAATAAGTAAGTGCGTTTGTTATATTTTTTCACTCTACATACATTTTTGCCTTTTATATCCTTCATTCAATTTTTTATTATCTCTTGTAAACATGCTTTCAAATGAAGATTATTTATCGAGTACATCATCTGACAGTGCAGTTTTACAAAAACCTTCAAAAATACAGCGACTGCTATCAGAGAGGGAGAAAAGTTCATTCAGTAGTTCGTTGGATATGATAAGAGAAAAATATTTTTTTTCATGTACTAATAAAATTACTCTCAATTTTTAGTCTTATTCAGTCCATTCTACAAACAAGTAAGTGCGTTTGTAATAGTTTTTCACTCTACAAACATTTTTGAATTTTATATCCTTTATTTAATTTTTTTAAAATTATCTCTTAAAAACATGGTTTCAAATGAAGATTATTCATCGAGTATATCATCTGACGGTGCCGTTTAACAAAGACCTTCAAAAATACAGCGAGAAAAGTTCATTGAGCAATTCGTCGGATATGATAAGAGTGAAATCAATTTTTCATCTACTAATAAAATTATTTTTGTACGTTCTATATACTGCATAAAATTCTTCAAACTGTTATAATAATAACAGTGGTATTATTGAAAAATTTATCAGTATCTATATTTACTATAATTATATTTTTTTATTAATAGTTACTTCGCCGGTCACCGTTTACCCCCACGGTCGTTAACGTGTAAACTAGAAATAATTGTACCAAATAAAACTGTAATATTAGTTATTTATTAGTTTGAGATGGATAGTAAAAAACAGTATCATTATAAAATTTGCTTTATTACATATTTTTTATTAATGTGATTGTATATAAATGTGATATTTTTTAAACAATAAACGCGATACAAAGTATTTTTTGGATCGTTTGCAACACTGAAGCGACTCATTCAACGAAACCATTAAGATGAATAAAAATAAAATTTAACTCGCACGAGCACGTGGTGCTTGGCCGTTCAAGAATTTATATTATGACATGATACATTGAAATATGCATAGAAAATTTCATTTTAATCTTTTCTTGCTTTTTATGACTTCAATCGTAGTTTAGTGCCAAATTTCTGTTTCAGTTGGCTAAACAAAAGGTGTCTAAAAAACGTAGTTAGAGTTAAATTCCATTATCTGTTATATATTGTTAAAGGCCAGGGATTAATCGTCAGAGCATTTGCTAAGGATCACACAACATATTCACTAAAATTGCTAAATTCCCCATTGTTCGTAACTAGTGCTCACCAATGCCTTGCAAGATATTGGTGGTTTTATTTAATGTCCACTATTTCATATTTGATGTAAGGGATAACAGTTTTATGTAAAAACAAGTGTAAAAGAAAGTTTAGTGGTCACCCCTTCTGAAAGTTTGACATATCTGTACTTTTTTTTTGGAAAAAAGGGAAAAAATGCCTTTTTACTGATGAGTGTTACACGTCGAAAAAAAATGGTTGTTTTTCTTTACAGTAAGGAAAAAAATTCTATCTGGCCACTTATTGAGAGTCCTCCATTGAAATTAATCTGCTGTTCATCATCCACCCTTAATCTAAACTCATACCCAAGACGTTCGGGTGATTACAGTTGTCCAAGTATTTATGCATGGTAATGTATGTCACATGTCCCATACAAACCTTTCAAGAGAGTCGAATGACTGAATAAAATAAAACACCGAGTTAAACCACCAGCGACATTCGGATAAAGGAAGGAAATGCGATCAGAGAAATTTCCAGGGCGTTCGTGGAATTTTACTCGTAAATTTCCCTTAACGGCCTAATAAAGCAAACGGCAAAGGGTAGAAGGGGGGGGGGTCTAGAATGACCTCCTGACGTCAGTGGGTCGTCACTGTGAAATACGTGCCCAGAATACCAGAGGTTGTGCTTCATGGGGTTACAGGAAACTGTTGCAAGGCAGTGTTTGACGGGCGTAAAAGCTGCTGGCATAAATATAAGCCGCCCCTGCACAGCTTATTTATTTATGGGCTCAGAGGAAAAGGGGCGGCGAGTGCAGGCGGTGGCTGAAAGGGTGGAAAAAAGAAGAAAGAAAATAAATTTGTTTTTAACTCTTTTAAATTGAACGTCACCCAGTGCCTGCATAAACTAAGGAATCGGTTCCGGCGTTGCAATTATCGTATATTTGCATGCGTCCTCGAAGGGATAAATCGCGCGGCACAAAATGGAAAGTCGGGGCATCGGATCGGGATAATATGAAAGGGGTAGGGGTAAAGCTCTGGGCTGATTGGGATAACTTAGAAGGAATTCTGATAGATAAATAAAGTGTTGGCAGTTCGTTCAGGATATAACTAGAAGAAAAGGATTTCAAGTTGTTTTGGAAAACATATTTCCTTTAATGCAGTGATTTCCAAACATCTGTTGGGGCGGTTTCAGACTATTAGTTGGGAAGTCATAAGAGGAAACGGGAAGTAAATAAATAAAATATACTAAAAGGAAAAATGATGCAAAAATTAAGCCTTTAAATAATTAAAAAATAATAAAATCAGTGGGAATGATCACCACGCAATTTCTTGAAAATTCTTCATACAGAATGGGTATTATTAACCAAGCCTAAATTATATGAGGGTATTCTCATTCTCATTTTTGTTTTGAGAGTTATTGTTTATCTAAATTTTATTATTTCAAAATAAATATACATATTTTGTCATAAATAATCATTTACATGTATAAAAATCAAACACGATTATACTCATAGTTGGAATTGGAATAACCTCATACAATTTAGGTTTGGTAATGAATGGGTTACATGAAGTAGAATTTTTGTAAAAAATTTATTTGTAGCTTTTTTTTCAAGTTTTTACACTTTTATATTTATGCTTGTGGCCATAAAAAGTTTGCAAGTTTGACAAGTTGTACGTTATAATATATTGAAAGTATCACGAGTATATTCGTGCTAGAAATGGGTAACACCCTGCCAAAAACGAGTATAATCGTGGTTGGAAGTGAATGGGCTAACAAACTTCTATATTCCAAAAATAGTTACAAAAATGCCTAGACTTGCGATATAACCAAAACTTATCACAGAACTTAGTCATAAACTCTGATACCTAATTCCCTTTCCGAGCTAAAAAAAAACCTTATATACACATGAAAATATAGACAAATAGACCTAATAATTTGACTCATTTGGTTCCAAATTTGATTCATTTTTACACTATATATGTTAAATCATTATATTAAATTTTGTCAGTTTAGCTATCATCTTTTTATAGTTATGTTAATTTATATTCGAACTACAGAATAGGTGCAAAACCTTTGACTGGATTTCTTTCGAAATTTGATAGATATCTCTAAATTTCTCATGAAGTCAATAATCCTAATTTATCCTTTCTTGCTCGAAACTGTTTAGAGGTTTCGCATTCACAGAGAAACATGCATAATTCCATATTATATATATATATATTCTTTAAAATATGCTATTTGAATTTCTTGAATATTAAAATACATACTTTTTTAGAACAATTTAGTAAGATCCTCCCCCCAAAAAGGAATATCGAACTAATTTTTAAGTATGGAATTTATTTAGTGAATCATTATAAATTGAGTCTGGAATTATATGAAATTTTATGAATTCTATGCACTTTATGAAATTGTATGAATTATATACATTATATGAAGTTGTATGAATCATATACATTATATGAAATTGTATGAATTCTATGTGTTATATGAAATAGTATGAATTTTATGCATTATATGAAATGTTATGAATCAAAATAAAAATGTTACAATTTAGGCAAAAATGAAGAAATTTATATACATAGGCAATATTAAATTTACTGCAAGGCTAAATGTGGAGATACTATGGTTTCCTCAACTAATTACAAAAACACACACAAAAAACACTTTTTTTAACTTTACATTTTGAGTTTAGATTCTATATAATCTCTTCTCCCGATTCTAAAAAAACATTAAACTTTCTTAAATTTAGTTAGGAATTTTTTAAAAAAGAATAGGTAATTAGTTACTAATTGTTTTTCTGGAAGAAGATTCAATTCCGCAAACTTTGAAGGGTTTCTATACCTATGATTATCTCTATCATACCTTAACAAATGGATATAGATTTCACTTATTTAAATGGAATGATGTTCTATATGAAAAGATCTTCACTGATCAGTTTATTTCGCATCAAAATTTACTGTGAAAAGAGAACCGTTACTTTTTCTAACATTAGGAATGCATTCAGATTTTCTACATAGATACTCTACCAACAATCTTTATTTGTTATCTGATATCCCACTAATTAAAGAAAGAATGCATCTGTAATTCCTTTCCTTAAATTTTAATTGACCACAAAGTTCAAAATGGAAGTCACTGGAAGCTCAACTTGTAGAATTGATTTAGCTCTTCATATATCAAGAAAGCAGCATTTTTGGTTAAAAGAGCAAAATTTTCCCTCCCTTTTCATTCAACTGAGCCTCCCCCAGAGGACTTGACATTTTTGCTCAACCACAATATTTCCTTCTTTTCTCATATTTTTTTCCCCTCCTAACTCTCGTCTCCTTGCTCTTATTTCTCTCCTACATTTCCAAGCTCTGTATCTTCGATTTCGTTTACTTTCGCTTCAATGTATGAGAATATTTGGTGTGTTCGGCCTTTTTCGGAAAATCCTATTGTTGCTTTGTTGGCGCTGTGGGATTTTTTTTCTCTATTTCCCATACTTTTTTCAGGGGCTGTGTTTTGTGTAAGTTTGCGTTGTTTGTGTGCTTTTTGGCTTGCAGATTCTCACTTCAGCCTTTTTTTTCATAATAGTTACAATCTTATACGGTGCAGATCCTTTAGTAGGGTTGTAAATATATTATTGCGTATTTTAGTAGCCAAAATTTTGCCAAAAATGTCGCCAACTAAGCAACAGATTGTCTGAAATTTCTGAGACGATCTTGATAACCACGAATTCAGAATGATCATTTTAAGTAATAGTATACACTTAATTTTCAAATGATGATGAGAGATATATACTTAACAAAATAATTCAAATGACGTGAAGAATTATAATTTAATCAGTAAAAGGACTACTTCACTATAACAATTTTCTCCTCTATATTTTTATATAGATTCCTGGTCCTATTTAATAATATACATTATTATTATATTACTAAAATTTTAAATAAAAAAGAAGAAAACATAAATAATATCAATTACGTAGATATTTAAAATATATAATATAGTGAATGTAAAGAACGTATATAAATAATTCAAAAATGTAAAAAATACTCTTTAGAAAAAAACTGATAGAATTAGAGATTGCTTATTATCACAGTCTTATCAGAGTGGATAATATTGGCATTTGTTGCAAATATAGTTTTATTTTCATATCAGTAATTTATTTTAATTATAGGAAAGAAAAGCAGAAGGCTTTAAAATCCGTACGAACTCCATACTACATATAATTCTTAAAGTATACAAAACAAAATAAATTTATTTGTTTGTTGTCTTATAAAATATTTCTTTGTCTTATAAATATAAAAAAAGTCGTTAAAATATTTCATTAACTGAAATAAGGAGAAATGAATCGTTTAAGCAACAAGAAGAGGTTTCAAAAGCTTTCATTATTTCATGAGAAAAACAGAATTAACCTATTCAATAAGTCTAAACTCTGTTATCGCATATGTATGAAAAAACACCGAAGTATGTAAAGCAAATCTATGAACAAAATGCTGCAAAAGGATTAATGATTAATTTCAAATATATTATAGAATATGAAATTTTATGGGAAGGGCATTGTCTCTGTCCATTATTCAGTATAAGTACGAAGTTTTTCAATTGAAATTTATACTGCAAAGATAATAATGTACTTTAAAGATTTATACTATAATGATTGAAATTTATACTTTAAAGATAATAATGTATTTTAAAGATTTATACTGTAAAGATAATAATGTACTTTAAAGATTTATACTGCAAAGACTGAAATTTATACTATAAAGATAATATTGTACTTTAAAGATTCATAATGTCAATATTGAAATTTATATTGTAAAGATAATACTGTACTTTTAGGATTGATACTGTAAAGACTGAAATTTATATTGTAAAGATAATACTGTACTTAACGGACTGATACTGTAAAGATTGAAATTTATACGGTAAAGATAATATTGTACTTTAAAGATAATACTGTACTTTATGGATTTATGCCATATAGATTGAAATTTATCCGGAGACGATATTACTGTACTTTAAAGATTTATATTGTGAAGATTGAAACTTATACTGTGAAGATTGAAATTTATACTATTAAGCTTACAATAGTGTTGCATAGTGAATCGCCCTAACAACATCCCTTTTTGAAGCTGAAAGTGAAATGGACAATGTTTTTAAGCACATCAAATGAGCCAGCACACCCTTCACACAAGCGGAAGAAAATTATTATTTATGTTTTCTTATCTCAACTTATATAAGGATAATATTCTATTGAATTGGATGCCGAATGTGCGGTACTCTACGTACGTTGTCAAGAATTCGCCAAGGTTCAATTTAGGAAAGCATGTTTTTTTAAAAGTAATCCAAGATATTTAGAATGAAGAAACTTTTTTACTAAATTGTATTTTCAAAAATAATTTACAGTAATTATTTATTATTAATGCCTACCAATCAACTAAAAGCAATGAATTTTACTATCCATTGCTTCTAATAGTTAAGTTTTAACCCCTTAACCCGTTTGCCCGCACGCTGTTCGTGCATCGATTTATCGAATTTCGATATTTGTAAACAAAAAAATAAATCATTTATAACAATTATAATTCAATAGTAAAATGACTTCGAATACGTAGATAAGCCAAGTATTCCATGTATTTCCATCTGAATCAAAATAAGAAAATATTCCCAATATAGAGGGGTGTCATCTTATTAAATAGCAAAGGAAATAAACCAGTTAAGGGGTTAAATACAATAAAGCACCCAATTTTTTTTATACAAAAAATGTAACTTTTAAAAGTAGTTCCGAACAATCAATCTAAAAATCCATAAATTTATACAAAATTTATAAAAATTAAATAAAAAAATTTTGATACAAAGAAATGCAGCTTTAAAAAATAGTTCTAAACAGTCAATCTAAAATCCATAAATTTAGACAGAGTTTACAAAATGTATCTAAAATTCTTTTTCAAAGAAATTTTACTTTGAAAACTAGTTCTAAACAGTCAATATATAAATTTGTTTCAAGTTTGCACAATTTATACAAAAAAATATCTATACGAAGAAATACAACTTGGAATAATAGATCAGAAAAATCCATCTAAAATTCTCAAATTTGTAATCCCGATTGTTTTGCCTCGTATAATTTAAGATATAAAATAAATGGTTTGTTATTAGTTATTTAAACATTCAATTTGAGGGTAGTGAGGCAGGAGTTTTTAAAGACGCACATCGGAATATAATTGAACCTGTCGTTATGAAACCATAACCGTACGTAAAATACATCCTCCTATCCTGCGCACGCACACCCCGCCCCGCGTAATTTATTTTTAGGGCACGCAATTAATTCGAAAATCCCCGCTTTTAGGGGACAGGAATAATATTTCTAACGCGAGGCAATATTTTTCACATTTCGATGCTCTCGGACACATCATTTGAAAACAAAGAGCATGCAACACGAAACACAATGAACAACACTGCAAAAAGGGGTGGGTTTGAGGGGGGGTGGAAGCATGAAGAACGGAAAGAGAGAGGAGAAAAAGACAGCAAAAAAAAAACAGCAAATAATGTAAAAACATTCCCATTCTTTTCATTTGTTTCTACGATTGAAAATACCCACTTAATAAACATAGAAGATGTAGAAGACGAGAGGGGGAGAGGATGTTAACCAAGCGGAGAGGATTTGTCCGCTAAAAATGCGCATATTTATCCGCTTTTTTTAGTTTTTTTTTGTTGTTGTAGCCTCCTCATTGTTCAGTGGGTCCTTCCCCTACCAAGCATCACTTTGTATCTTTTTCCTTGTCCAAAAGAAGTCTATGCACAGCTTTTTCTTACTATTCCGATTCATCTGCCTTTCTTCGGGACCCCACTCTTGTAGCCGTACTTGTCAAAAAATATTTGCCGTTAATATATTTCTGATTTAAACGGAAACTGCTGCAAACGGTTTTTTCTCACATGACTACAAGCAGAACGGGATTGTTTTCTTTTTTTTTCTCCTCTCTCTCTCTCATTTTTTATTCCTTTTTTATTTATTACCATGCGAATGTTGTGTTATTGTTTGTTGTTGCATGTATTATGTATGAGAGGTATTGATTGACCATGCATCGCCTCTCATTCCGGTTTTTGTTTTGTTCTCCCAGATCGTGCATATATTTAATTTTGTCATTTCGCAATTTGTCTTCATTCAAATGAAATCAGTCATTTCTCCCTTTTTTGTTTTAGCATTCTGTTGAATATACCGGGTGTCCAAAAAGTTCCCGTACTCCAAATTTAAAAAATCATTTACCATGCTTTTTTTTCAAGTATATTAAATTTTGTCATACGAATAATGAAAGCATGGACATGCTTGAAGCTTTTTTCGGCGATCGACTTATCTCAAAAATTCTTTGGCCACCTCGATCCCCTGATCTGACCATCCCGAATTTTCTGTGCGGATATTTAAAGGACAAAATTTATGAAGGTGATCCTCAAACAATAGATGATTTGAAAATCGCAATTACCCAAAGGATACAAGAAATCACTCCTTGCACGTTAAAACGCGTTTCGAAAAACATGCGCAAACGAGTTCAGCTTTGTCTCCAAGAAAGGGATGGACATTTTGAACATTTATTATAAATGTAAGCTCATTATTTTTTCCTTAGTTATGTTAAAAGTGCTCTTTATCATTGGCATAAAAAAATTCTTTTAAAACCTATTGTTTTTGTAAAATAAATTCACAAATCATCAGTACTGGAACTTTTTGGACATCCTGTACTTCAATCATATATTATAACTTCAAGGTTGTTATAATATGAATATATAATGAAATTTAGCAAAATCCGTGTAGACCTGAAATTTCTCGAAGCTTGATAAAGGTATCGTCCTAAATTAGACTTTTGTTTTAACCCTTTAGACCCTCCCGGTGTCATTTACCATCATGGTATTTTATTCTTACTTTTTATTTCCTTTCAAGCCTGATAGTGGTATTTTCCAAAACTTCCTGGCTCTTATACCCGTGGTTAAAATGAGATGAAATTAAATGTAGAAATTCTCTTGTGACCCTTATCACTAATTTCTATCTTCTTTTTATCCCACATTTTAAAAATTCATAGCGGAAAGGGTTAATATTTCAATATCAAAATTATTTGTAAAGTGCTTCAAGTACTCTCAAACAAAATTGTTCTCATTAATATTTTATAACTTCACAATTTCTATAATATGAAGATCTAATAAAATTAAGTAAAATCCATGTATACGAAATTTCTCAAAGCTTGATAAAGGTATCTTCCTAAATTAGACTTTTATTTTAACCCTTTAGACCCTCCCGGTGGTATTTGCTATAGCGGTATTTTAAGTTATTAACTTTCATTTCTTTTCAAACCTGATGGTGGCATTTGCCATAAATTGCTGGTTCCTATATTCGTGGTGAAAATTAGATGAAATTAAATGTGTATGCTCTCTCGATGACCCCTACTATTTATTCAATTATTTTTTATTTAACATTTTAAAAATTCAGAGCTGAAAGAGTTAATAATTTAATATCAAAAATATTTGTAAAGTGCTTCAAGTAATCTCAAAACATTTATAAAATAGATCTTATTATTATATTAAAAAAAAGATAGTTTTATCTGTTTTATCTTGGAGTAGAAAATGGGGTATATTATTCTTACAATGGCCGCGAACAGAGGTAGCGCGTCTTCCTCGTGGTACGGGCGTGCCGGGTTCGAGTCCTGGTTAGGGAAGGGTTGTTATTCTGTGAGGCGAGTGAATGTGCTATCCTATAAAAAGGGGCTGTGCAATCGAATGTAATGAGTAAGAAACAGAAGTCTTAACTCTTGGTCCTAGTTGGCGCTACTACAAACAAGAGACGCTGATTAGTCTTAAATCGCTGATTATCTCAGGGAGGTTGTCCATGGCAAGTGCCATAAATAGCAACAACAAAATGGCCGTTTGAAAAAGAAACGATTTAGCGAATTTCAACACTTTTAAATTATTGGAAAATAAGATCTCGGGCCATCCTTGACCTTCTACAGCACATTCTTTCTTATTCTATGGCATTAGTAATCCATAAACTGATCGTGGATTGAGGTATTACTGATGATTGATCGCTGACTACCTCAGCGATCTTGTCCATTGCAATTGCCATAAGAAGCAACAATAACACAATGGCTGTTTGAAAAAGAAACGAGTTAGATAATTTCAACACTTTTAAATGTTTGGAAAATAAGATCTCAGGCCTTCCTTAACCTTCTACAGCACATTCTTTCTTGTTTTCTGGCATTAGTACTCCAACTACTGATCGTGGATTGATGCATTACTAACGGTACAACTAACCCAATGATTGACAATTTCAAACATACTGAGTAAATGGATGAAGAAAGACAGCAAAATGATTAGCCAGGTGATTCGAACTAATTTAGACGTCTACAGGCAATGAAAACTACACATTTTCTGCAGTAGCAACAGTTACATTTACTTGAAAGTAACGATAAAACTTCTACTGATAACTCTTCAATATTTCATATGAGCAAAGGCTTGAGTAATAAAATTTATATAAAAAAAAAACGTTAATGGTGCAACCAAATGAAGGTTTCGTATTGCTACTAAATTCTACGAGCAATAGTCTACCTACGTCTTTATTTGTCCCAAAGGTCTAATCTGTTTCTGGGTTAATTTACCTTTTCGCTCATTCAGAAGTGATGGCCAAAATTATCGCTATTGAGAAAAATAATAATAATAACGTCCTCGCAGTGATTGCAAAAACCGAACATCTTATATAACAAGGTTATGAAAATCGGAACAACAGTATCTTGTTTCTATGCCAAAATTATTTTCCTTAAACACTCATTTTCAAATGGGATGGATTTCCTATAATACAAAATATGGGGGTTTGTGCCAAGGTAATTCTTCCCACTGAAAACCCCTCTTTTTAATCAATAATAACAATTTTTTTTTAAATTTTGTATCTGAAAATCTTTCATTTCAGATTTCCATTTTTTTTACTTATGTTCAATAGAGCGTAACTTGTGAAAATAAAATTGTAAAAAGAGTTATAAATAAGAATTTTTATTACTTTTGTTTAGATTATTCAAAAATTATTTATTGCTGTTTCATTTATTCTGTAATATACTAGATATTTAGGAATCTTTTTACAATGAAATGTCTGAATTTATGACGAAATTTTGGATTTAGATAATACTTAATTGGTAAATTATCTTGATTTTCTACTGGTGTTGTAATTTCTGACAACATATGTGCGAAAGTATTTAAATAGTAAATGTGACAAATTTGAATTGACAATAGTATCTCCAAGTGAATTTACGTTTTCATTATTAAAAAATGCTTGACAAATCAAAATATGTTGATATCAACAACATAGTTTATCACAATATATACTCATCATAATAGAGAAAAAGTAAAAACAATTTCCAAAGTAGCATTAAAAAATATGTAGAAATATCCTACTAGTCTAAGAAATTTTGTTTTTTATCTCCTCTAAATGTATATTTAAAAAATTAAACTCAGTTTTTTTTTAAATATGGCTTTCTTAAAAAAAAATTCTTTATCAAATGCAATTAAAAATAATCTAAAATTCGGCATACATATAGATTTTGTTGTTACCTAAAAGATGTACCAAAATATAAATGCAAGGATCAACTACAGCCAAGTTATGTACCGTCAAGTACCATTTTGGAAAGAAAAAAAATACATAAACTACAAGAGTCTGATTTTATATTAAACTCTTTACTGTTTCCAAAAATCTTGACTTATTATTATTTTTTTTAATTTAATCCCAAACCAATATATAAATAATTGTAAATATAAAATAAGATATACCATCGCTGTAATTTTTTTTTGAATGAGATCGTTTGAAAAAACATTGAATATTGAGCAAAAAAAAATCCCCAATGTAGACCACCCCCAAATTCCTTAACATAATTGGACACTTAAGGGTTTAGAAACATGTCTATGCCCGTTTTTTTTTTTTAAGTTCCTAATATTAGTTCACACTCTCCCTATTAATATATATCTTGTAGAAATTTCCAATAACTAATAAAATACTTTTTATTCATCCACTCAAGTACAAATACATTTTTTTAAAAACTTGTAGTGGGTTACATCTGATAATACAGTTTTTTCAAATATTAATTCATTGATTTGGTTAATTTTTTATTAATTAAAATCTAAATTTCTCACCAAAAATCTTCATTTCTCCACTATCAAATGAGTAAAACTTCAGTTTCCCCCCCTCTCCCACGCTAATGAGATTGGGTTTAACGTGCTTTCGATCGATTATTTCAAACCATTCTGTTTATTTTCTTAATGTTTGTTGTATTTAAAATTAAACATTGATAATTCATGGATTTTTCAGATTCATTTTGAAGTACTTTTTAATTAAATAACACAGAATAAAGGAAATCAAATATTCCTAATCTATATTACGTTAACCCAACTGGTGTAGAAAATTCATGCATTTTGCGTTGCCACAAATGGTTTTAAAAAATTCACGCATGCGCAGTGTATTTTGATTTATTTTCAATGATTACAGACTTGATTTTGTTTTAGTCCTATTTAATGTTTTGAAAAATTATTTATATTAATTATAATTATTTAATAAAAAGAAACAAATATTTTTTAACGTAAGTAGTAATTAGTAATTGACTTAAAAAAGTTTTTTTTATGCATTACTTGTTTTTTATTGTTATTATCGATGTTCGTAAAATAATAATTAAGCCTGAGTCCATTTTCGAAGTGAAATGAAAGTTCTCCGCAGGGAGAAGAAAAAAAAAAAGAATTCCCCATTCACATTATAGGATTGCTTTGTGAAACCAATCCGGAAATACACTTTAACTACAGAGAAGGCTTCTTTTTTAGGCTTAGAAAAACAAAGAAACTGCCGACGCAGCACTTTTTACAGCGATGCCGAGTAACAGTCGCAACCTCAAAAGCCATAAAACTGTTCCTCTCTCTGATTACCCCAACAGCTTTGAGAACGAACTGTTGCGCACAATCAGGGCATTACCTGCAAGTTGCTTGGCTTCTTTTTGGGAATCCAGGTAGAGCAATTTATCCAATCAGCTCGCAAACGCAGCTCGCCAAAATCAATTTCCAATGTCCGCCAACCGGGAACCTATAGGGAAAGAATAGATCGATCAACTAAAGAAGTGAACAGACGTCAACCGAAGCTAGTAATTTCCGGAAGTACACTATGCTACCGATCACATCCGGGTTACCCTAACGGAAAAGAAAATGACAACCTTCCAAGAGCAAAACTAACAATACTGCCGATTCATCGGCTTGCCGGCATGTTTCTCTTTCTTTTTTTCTTTCTTTATTTAGTCTGACTTGTATTATTTTTTTAGCATTTTATTTTCTTATCGACGTTTTTCTATTTTACCTTTTTCGTGTGTGTTTTGTCGAAACACGTGTTGCTTTCTTCGGAGAATTGATATTATTTTCGGTATCGCTTCGAAAAGGAGATGACAGTTTATCAAAAATATTCTTTTATCGGCTGTTTGTATTCGAATTCTATTCTGGAGGAATTCCCTTCATTTTTTATGAACACAGTAGGAGTATTTTTCATAATATAACATGTCTTTTACTTTTAAGAAATTGGTTTAAAATGATTTTAATTTATAAAAATGTATTATCATGTCAGAGCATGATGATGTTTCTGGGTTGAGGTTTTTCGCGCCAACAAAAACCCATTGCCGAAAAATAAAAATGTTATTATCTGCACGAGCATCTCAAACAATCAGCTTTTAACCCCTTAATCGGTTTGCCCGTACGCCGTTCGTGCATCGATTTATCGAATTTTGATAGTTGTAAACAAAAAAATAAATCATTCATAACAATTATAATTCAATAGTAAAATAACTACGTAGATAATCCAGAAAATGTTCCCGAATTAGAAGGTGTCATCTTATTAGATTGAAAGGAAAATAAATCAGTTAAGGGGTTAATAACGTGTTGTCGTTGCGATAGAAACAAAAGTATTTTCATACATTTGAGCACTTAGTTTCATTAAAATTTGCATCTGGTAATATATGTTTGATATTTAAAAACTGCAAATAAATAGATATATATTCTACTTTTTACGAAATCCCTTAAAAATAATCTGGCGTTTAAAAATTATGCACATTCAGTGTTTTAATCCAATTCCTTTTTGCATCCTCCTCCTCCAATTCATTCAATCAACAATAATAATACTTGTAATAAATATTTGTGTTTTATTTTCTAACGACAGCAAAAGTATACGAGATAAAATGTCATGTAATAGATATATAACACATATCATTGACGACGCATATCAGGGATATATCCAAATTTGTACTTCGTTTCATTATGCAACAAATTTTATTTTAACATCCTATTGGCCTATGAAAAGACCATAAATTGAAAATAACTTGGTTGGTTCAAACAGGTATCTAAAATCGCAAAAGGAAGACAAGAAATTTCAGAAACATTCTCACCCATCAACAAACGAATTTCGGATGGAAATTAGATTTTTTTATCGAAGAGAAATGTTATCATAAAATTTGAACCAAAATATTTTCTTCATACGAATAAACATATTCCATTATGAGCCGACTTCAGAAATCTGATATCTTTAACAAAGACTTCGATACTAATAATATCCACAACTATTAACATTCATCTATGAGGCTGTTGATTCCCATTCGGAAAAAAATTACAAGGATCAGGATAAATGGTTTGTAAGTAGTTGGGTTAGCAACCCTTCGGCTGCGAGTTCAAAACTGCCAGTCGAAGACACTCCATGTCTCCAAAATATGTAAATTGTTTAGCTCTAAAATGAAAAAAAATGCCGCAATAATTTTCGAACGATATTGCCAAGATTAATAAAAATTTCTCCAAGATTTTAAATAATAAAAGTTTTTTAAGTAATCACACCGAGTTCCAATTGTCAACCTTAAAATATAAGCACCACATGTGCATCTTCGCGCAAAGTTTTCTTGCGTGATTATTTAGTTGACTGGAATTAGAACTTTCGGTTGACACTTTTTTTTCATAAATACTTTATAATGATTATGTATATACTATCTAGCTGCCAAACGCCAAAGCTCAGAAAAACACATACATACATATTCTTCTTAATATAAATGTGGTTGAACTTTGGAACAGTATGTTAATTTTCACATATTGTCCCTAACGGCAGTTAATTTTTTTTGTCTCTAAAATGATGAAATAGTTAATTTTTCTTGCGATATTTTTCGGAAATTATTGCCAAAAAAGTTCAAAACATCTCAAAATTTTAAAAATATATAAATGCCAAATGTGGTAGCTTTGGGTCTATTGATCTGGTCTACAGAGCGCCAAAACTCAAAGAGACACATGGACATTTATTTTTATACTTTTCACTTTTATTTATTTAAATGCAAGTAAATATCGTGATAAAAACCCTCAAAGTTATTGTTTTTCGTTGTATTTGTATAATTTAGAATTAGAATTGTATATATGAAATTGATTATGGGCCGTGGTGATTTGGGGGTAAGATCTCGGCTCGGACCCCTAGGGTTTGAATTTCGAGACACGATTCCGCCTAAGAACCCTCGTGTAAAAGGGGGGGGGGGCTATTTCACGTTAAGACGATCTGGGACCTTTAAAATGACTTTTTGTAATGTTCACCTTAGCAATTTGAAAATTTTCAGGCATTAAGAGCTACACTATAGGAGATAACACATACAACTTTAAAGCATTATATTAATTTACTTATGAGTTAGGGGGGTAATATAATATTATTAGTGATAAGTAATGTCAATGAAAAATGTTCCAGGCTTTCCAAATTTGTTCGAAAGCCCTCCAATTTTTATTATTAATTTCTCCAACCCTTTTGAAACAAAAGTTAGGATTTATCTTGAGGTTTGAGTACGAGATATATAAATAAACCAGTGTTGTTGCGAAGACTGAATTAAAGACACGGATAGCTAGAAAACAATTGCGTTCATTAGCACCAAGTAACTCGCTGGAGAACAGAGTGAAGAACTGAGCAGAACTCAGCTTTTGTACATCTGGAGAACATTCGAGAATTATCTCGTTCGAATGGTAAAGAATGTTCTAGAATCCTCTTGATTTTAGAGAAATTACAACAATTTTAAATTAAAAATCCAGTTTTTGGGTAAAATGCGGATAAAATCCAGTCTTTGGAATCGAACCAGGGACCAACGGGTTCACAGTCCAATGCTCTGCCAGTTGAGCCATGGTGAATCATAACAGTATTACTTTTTGCGGCAATATAATAACTTAAAAATACATAAACTAGTTTTTAAAAATCTGTAACATTTCAAATTTTTATGGTGAAAATTACAAAAAGTCATTTTAAAGGTCCCTGATCGCCATAAATCTGTCAGGGTCAAACGTCCTCCCGCTGGTGTGATGTAGAAAGGGATGCCAGCTCAAGTGCCGTCATCTGATCGCGGTTCAGAATTACGAGATCAGTATCAAAATAGTCCTATTGTTGCTTCAAAAAGGAACTTTAATATAACTAAACTAAATTAAAGGCTTACAATTATAGTTTGAAAAATGTTCTTATAAAGTGGTTTGAAAGGGAATGAAGCTTAGAGTAGTATGCTCGAGAAGGTGACTGCTTAAATGCTCTTTTAAATTAGTAGAGGCTATTGGCAATTTAGATGCAACATGGGCCGGGATGGCCGGGTTGGTAGAGAATTGGACTCGTACTCCTTAGGTTACGGGTTCGAAGCTCACCGGCCAAACGATTCCCCAAGTGTGAGTAATACCATTGAGGGAACTGGGTCAGAGGTGATCGTTGTTTGTTCCAGGTCTAAATTACGATCTGAGATGTATAAATGAATTTGCAAGAATGAAGTCCACCCCCTTTAGAGGGCTGTGACGTTTGTGTAGCTAAGTCGTACTCTTGGCGCTACTTGTAAAACACAGAGACGCATTTCTTAGGCTTAAAATCTGCTAATCGTATCAGCGGAAGCTTGTCCACGGCAAGCGCCATTACTCACCACACACAGATGCAACATGCTACTTTGTACGAGGGCAATTCGGAAAGTAACCGCCATTTGGGCGAGGCGCTGGAAGTACGACTCGGAGCACCCTCAATCGAATGCACGAACAATCTGTGATTCAGTAAGCTTCCAGGGGGAGAGGGAGAGTGTTGTCGGGCCAAGCGTTTGCTAGTTACAGCGTGACAAAATGTGTGCCGCCATAGAAAGTCCCGCGAATTGTTAGATGAGAGGAGTGATAAGATTTCTTTTGGCCAAAAAAATGTCAGCAGCGGATATTCATCGTGAATTGTGTGCCGTGAAGGTGTAGTGCGTCAGTGGGTACGCTTTTTCCAGGACGGAAAAACAGACATCCATGAATAATCACGGAGTGGAAGGCCGTCTGTAGTGAATACTGATCTCATCAAAGAAATCGATGAAAAAATTCATTTGCTCCGTAATTTCACAATCTCCCAACTTTCAGAACACTTTCCAAACATTTCTCGGGCAGTTTTGTATGAGACAGTTGCAGAACTTAAAAATGCTGTGACGCATTGGATGATATCGCAGGCGGTCGCTTTTTATGCAGATGGAATTGATAAAGTGGTAAAACGGTACTGAATAATGACGGAGACTACATTGAAAAATAGAAGAGAGTTGTACCTTCGATATGTAAATAAATTGTTTTCCTCTGTGCTGATTTGCTTTATTTACAGTCATTCGGAGGTTACTTTCCGAATTGCTAAGCTATTTTATGAAAAATTCCACGAAGTTTCTATTAATAACACAGATTGTCGCTTTCGTTTTTATTTACTTTCTGAAAGCACTTGGATAAAAAAGTATACAATCACTTTTGTATTAAATATTTCATTTCTGTTCCACCAATAAAAAAATTAACCGGGCAGTCACCGTAACATTTCGAAGCAATTTCATAACATGGTCTTACAAAAAGACGCCAATAACAATTCCCGCTTTACCTCCCGAACCAGCCCTTACGAGATCGCGAAAGCTTAATGATTCCTGGGACAAAATGAAGAGTTCAATTCACAGCAGCCAAACAAGCAACAAAAAAAAGCATCTCGCACATTGTTTGTTCTCACCCAATAATTTAAGAACATCCGTGCCTCCCGGGCAAAATCAGCCTAAATTTTACTGTTTCGGGAGCAGCACTTAAGAGCAGGTTCGCCTCTTCAAACAATTCGCCCGCTCGGTGCGAGGCGCTTTAGGGCGTCTCGGCAAACACAGCTTTCGCTTTTTTATGTTCAACAAGTATGCAAATGAGAAAATAGGAAGAAGGGGTAATATTTATTCTGTTGTCTTTGGGCGATGCGATTGCAGGATACCCGACGCATTTGCGCGTCGGATAATTTTTCGAGGGGGGCTGCAGAAGGGGAATAATGGGAAGGGGTGTAAGACGCGGAGAATTTTCATAAATTTTCACAGATGATGCTGATAGTACGTTGTTAGGAACAAAGAGTCGAAGGTTATTTAAGAGGGGTTCGTTTATTACATCGGATATGTTTGGAATTGGATACATTTTTAAAGGGAGTTTCGTTAACATCGAATTAAAAAAATAATGATGATGTTTTCGTTTAGTTTTGTGATTAGTGTTATTTTCGTTTTAATGGGAGGAACGAATTGGCAAAAGAGAAATAATTTGAAATTTAGTTAGGGTATCAGAAAATGTTCTGTATGTAGTGTGAATAGGTTTTTTAAGAAAGAAGAAGCATTCTTTTATTTTTAGAACGATAGCCATTTCAAAAGCAAAAGAATGCTCTTCGTTATACAAAAAAAAAGAAGCTTAGTTCTAAATAGTGGTGACAAGAAAATCATCAATTTTTCTTATGATTAGAATTCAGATAGGGAACATTAAGCGAATTTTAACATTTTCGTTCCAAACTTAGTAAATTATCATTAAGTCTTAACAAAATTGTATCAAGTATAGAAAATGTATTTAAAACACTTTTATCTGCATTCTAAATAGCAAAATATTTTCCATTTAAATTAAATGATACTTTACGTTTCGCATTATATTTGTAAGATACTATCAGGTGGTTCCATAAGTACGAAAAAAATATTTGATTATTAACTAATAATTAAGTTTTAATGATGTTAACCCTTTGACTACCAATTTTTTAATATCTTTTTCTTTTCAATTGAATAGAAAATAAGGATAACAGTTTCTGTATTAGATAAATGTATTCGATTTTTTAAATGTTTTTTTAAACCCGTGCTAGGACATGATGGTCAAATATACTCTTCCTCCCCCCGCAGTACCAAAAAAAAATACTTTTAATTACAACTTTTTAAGCGGATTTTGAAAGGCTAATGGGTGGCATACATCCCTTTGGTAGTCATATGTTTAAAAAGCACCTTGTTATAAATAATGATGTACAAATTTTTAATTTTCTAATTCAAAATTGTGATAAGTGTAAATCTAGGTGTAAATCGCAACTTTTGGTAAAAATGAGAAATCCATACTCATATTATTCCTCTTGTTTGTGCGAAATATTGAAATCAAAATTTTGCAAATTCAATGCGCATTAGATGCGTTTAGTTACATGAAAATGCAGCAAATGTGGCTATGCCACCGATAGTGAATTATATCAGCTATTCGTTAAACCTAATTTCATAAAATTTAAGAAGCTCATACTGAAGCTTTCTTCTATTTGACTAATATTATGGAATACTATTATAGTTTCCCTAAAAAATTAATTCGAAATTGCTATGATTTACTTTGAAATTAAACATATACTAAAAGAGATTAAAATAATCATAAAGAAAGTTTTCACATTTTATTGTATAAATTCTGATTGTTTGGTTACTAAGATGGCTTAAGGATTTAACATCAATTTTTTGCATGTCAGGTATACATTTGAATAGCGCGGATATAACAACTAGACATATACTAAAAGAAAAAATAGGTATAAGAGTTGCAGAAAAAATACTGTCCACTATGTGTGAACTATGAATATATTGTTTCAAGGTTGAAATTAGTGATGGTAATTATATATATATATATATATATATATACACTGTAGTGACCAAAGTCATGGGATGACTGTTAATATCACGTCGGTCCTCTTTATGCCCTGCGAAGTGCAACAACTCGACGTGTCATGGAGTCCACAAGTCGTTGGAAGTCCTCTGCAGGAATATTGAGCCATGCTGTCTGTATAGACGTCCATAATTGTGAAAATGTGGATGGTACAGGAGTTTGGGCACAAACGGACCTTTCCATGATGTCCCATAAATGCTTGAGGGGATTCATATCGGGCGAACTAGGTGGCCAAATCATGCGCTGGAATTGTCCGGAATGTTCTTCAAACCAATCGCAAACAGTTCTGGCCCGGTGACATGGCGCATTGTCATCCATAAAAATCCCATCGTTTTGTGAGTACATGAAGTCCATGAATGGCTGCAAGTGATCTGCAAGCAGCTGAACATAACCATTTTCAGTCAATAATCGGTTCAGTTGCACCAGAGGACCGATTCCATGCCATGTAAACCAGCCCACACCATTATGCAGCCACCACCAGCTTGAACAGTGCCTTGCTGACAGTTTGGGACCATGGGTTCGTGGAATCTGCGCCACACTCGAACTCTACCATCAGCTCGTAACAACTAAAATCGTGACTCATCTGACCACGCCATGGTTTTTCTCTGGTCTAGGGACCAGTCGATATGCTCACGAGCCCAGGAGAGTCGCTACAGGCGATGTCGTGCTGTCAGTAAAGGCACTCGAGTCGGTCTTCTGCTGTCATAGCCCAAGGAAGACAAATTTCGCCACACAGTCCTATCGGACTCGTCCTCGTACGTCCCACATTGATTCCTGCAGTTATTTGACGAAGTGCTACGTGTCTATTAACATTGAACATTCTACACAGACGTCGGCGGTCTCGGTCGTTAAGTGCAGGTGGTCGCCCACTGCGCTGTCCATGATGGGCCTGAAATTTCATACTCTCGGCACACTCTTGATACTGTGGATCTCGGAGTGTTGAATTCACTAACTATATCCGCAATGGAATGACCCATGCGTCTAGCTCCACCTAACATTCCACGTTCAAAGTCTGTTAACTCTCGTCGTGCCACCATAAATCCACGAAAAACCTGTTCACATGAATAACTTGAGCACAAATGAAAGCTCTGGAAAACGAACTGCGCACTTTTTTTTTCGCTGCGATACTACTGCCATCTGTATATTTGCATATTGCAATCCCATGGCATTTGTCACTTCAGTGTATAATATATATATAACGTAAAACATTTAAATGATTTGTCGACAGTAGATAGTAGGGTCGTGGCTGAAATCATGGAGAAGACAGGTTGAATTCTCAAGTTCTTTTTATTCCATCACGGGAGCAGACATTATTTACAAGCGAAAGCGACAAGCACAACACAGAACGACACAACACGGAATTCAGGAAAGCTAAGTGTACAAAAGGGACGGGAAATCATTATCCCTGGTCTTAAATACTAAGACTTTGATAGGGAAAATATTTTTATAGAGCTTCTAAAAGTAGATTTCAGAGAGGAATTTTATGACTCACTTATAAGAGAAAAAGGAAACACATGGATCTTTTTAAATGTATTTTGTTTAGGTCAGCAATTTACCACGGAGTGTGAGAAAGTAATCGGCGTTTAGCTGATTCAGCAATTTTATACAGCTTCTGTTGAATTAATTAATTAGAGCAAATGGAATGGATCAGGAAATAAGAGAATATTTTAGAATGATATTACTATGGGCTAAATTAAGATAAAGTTTGGAAGTTAATTGGGGTTCAATTATATATATATATATATATATATATATATATATATATATATATATAT
>JAOUZG010010699.1:766482-807919 GCA_026289955.1 Argiope argentata
ATATATATATATATATATATATATATATATATATATATATATATATACACTAGTGGACAAAATTAAGCGATAGAAGGCCTTGTCCCAAGTATCTCGAGAAATACAGCATAAAAGTAAATGAAATTTGGTATGGATATAACTTTTGGTATGACAATAATGTGTACAAACCAAAAATTAATGTGTCATTCATTGGCAAGAGTTATTGTCAACAGTCCAATGTGGACTGAACTTCATGATGAAAGACGGCAATGAAAGTGAGGCATGTATGGTATGAGGTCGCCTCTAGTATGGTGTGTAGTCACCTTTGACAGATAAACAGCATACACAACGAGCATGCATTCTGTTAATAAGCGTGCTTGTGGAAGACCCTCCCACACTTACACCAGAGCAGTTTTTAACTCCAGAATGGTTCTGGGTGGGGGTTGGCATATTGCAATAGCCCTTCCAAGAGCATACCAAGCATGTTCAATGGGGTTAAGGTCAGGAGATTTGGCTGGCCATTTCATTCGATCAATATCCACGATTTTCAGATACTCTTCAACCAGGACAGCCCTATGCGGTTGGGCATTGTCGTCTATAAAAACGATTTCAGGGCCAACAGCGCCCTTGAAAAGACGCACATTGGGTTCTAGGATCTGCTACCTGTTCCTCTAGGGATTCACGAAACCAGTGTCATCACATGGGGTGGTGTGTGGATATCTTGCATGATCCCTGCCAAAACCAACAGTCCTCCATCAGCATAATGGTTTCTTCCAATGAGGTTACTGAGATGATATCGTTTCCCAGGCTCCCTCCATATGAATATTCGTCTAGAATCAGGTTGTAAACTCAATATGGACTCATCTGGGAGAAAAAAAAAATTAGCCCATTGGAACTGTGTACAGTGTTAGTGCTGTCTGCACCATTGTACACCCTCTCTTTTGAGGGAAAGAGTGAGTGGGATGCATATGGTGCACTTCTTAGCATACAACCCTCTGTAACCAAGCCTCCTGACAACTGTCTTCCTTGAAACTAATATGCCTGTGGTCACACAATTGTCCCTAGACAATCTTGTCGCTGTGGACGTCCTCTAGCTCTTGGCTGTAAGTAAAAAATACTGGTCTTCCTTAAACGTTGTTGCCCTCGGACGACGTTATCCTGGTCTTCTGAACATTGTTCCACTGTTTTTAAATCCACAAATTCGAAACAACACTTGGAGTTGCATCCAATTTTCTAGCAACTTGAACTTGGGACTGCCCTGCCTCAAATCTACCCTTAATGTTCCACCTCATACCTTCGTCTAAACAATGACGTTCACTCATTTCACTGAAAAATCAACAAAAAACAAAAAGATTATTCAAGAAAAACAATACAAATCGCTACTGTGTTGTACATTGGATTGAGTTGAGCATCTGGCTGCAGACTTTTATACCTCCGGCTAGCTCAGAAAAGGCCCACAAAAATACGTTAACTCATCTCAGTGACGCCAGCGGCAATATATGGCAACCAACTGCCCAGGGTTTATGTGATATTTTCCGAGAAATGTGTGAAAATTCCTTCCATCCCTTAATTTTATCCACCAGTGTATATATATATATATATATAAACTTCTCAGTAAATTTTAGAAATGAATACATTTTAGAATTGAATAGACTTTAGAGCTGTACTAAATAATCATTGTAGAGTAATTCTAATCTTCTAAAAAAGATAGGAAAGGAATAAAATTTTTAATTAAAAATAATATAATTGATTCCGTTAAAAACAATGAAATTAAGAAATGAATTCATTTTAAATAACAGTTATAACATTTCCATTTAAAATTTCAATGCTTTTCTTTTTTTATCATATCTACATTATCTGCAATAAAGAGTAGATATCATTATAAACAAAATTTATTCTGACACAAAATGGATAACTATTTAAGTGTTTATTATAAAAATTATATTCATCATTTATTATGATTGCTTTTTATATTTAATTTCTTTATTTTAAATTATAAAGTAATATATATACAAGTAAAGAATATTATTTTTAATTTCTCATTTTCTTATCTTTCTACATTTGTTAAACTTCATCATTGTTTAATATTATTATTACAGAAAATATAAATAAATCGACTGTACAGAAGAATACACTCTTTACTATCCTGTCTCTAGATAGAGAGAGAGAGTATAATCTGGATATTCTTATATCCCTTCGTAAATATAAATATCCATTCCAAAAATATAAAAATAAAATTTATTTTAATTATAATGCCCTGAAAATGGTTTAAAAAAATAACCCTAGTGATTTTTCAAAGCAACACAAAATTCAAGTGCATATTAAAAGCAAATTCTGATTTTATTTTAAAAAATCCTA
The DNA here is from genome assembly GCA_026289955.1 of Argiope argentata. NCBI lineage: Eukaryota > Metazoa > Arthropoda > Arachnida > Araneae > Araneidae > Argiope > Argiope argentata. Next base: position 768,820 of record JAOUZG010010699.1, read on the forward strand.
TTTTTTATTTATGAAAAATAATATGACAGAAAATGGCATATTCGTAGAAAAGTAAGTAAACAAAAAATGTAATAGAAACGAAAGATAAAACATTATAATTCAAACTTAAATTACGTCTATACTTTTGTAATAATATATGTGCACAGGAAGTCATGACGTAAAGATTCAAAATAAAAATAAAAATAAATCACATAAGCGGTGGTAATGAATAAACAAATGGCCATTTTTTAAAATTCATTTGAAGCAACATGTACTTCAAATTAACTGATTTTTTTTGCCCGTTTCCAGATTTAGTCCAGTGCAAAGTTTTAATGAAAAAAAGATTTTTCCTCTGAAATTGTTCACAATACAGCACTGAACGCCATAACAAATTAATGTTAATTTCTCCCCCACTTTTCGCCTTAATTTTCTAGCAAATTGGAATGGGGAAAAGACTGGGGAAAAAAAGGGGAAGACTAAACTGAATTTAGCAATAATTTGCGGCGGGTGCTGCGGTCCGACTTCGTTATGTGTTCTTCGCTAATTGGTTGCTTCTGTCACCGTTCCTTTTGTCTGATTTAAAGAAGCAGGGATCTTCCACTAATTGAGGAAGCGTCAATGTTTAAACGCATTAAAATATTCGCCGTAGAAATCATCCTTTACAATAGAATGATTCGAAGAAGGTAAAGATAAATTTTTACTCTAATTAAAGACATTTATTTTGAGATGTAGCTTCATTTCAATGAATAATTTTGCCTTTTTCTTAATTTATCAATTCATCATCTTTCATGACATTTTTATTTTCTTTAAACATAATAAGAAAGGCGTTGAAATCGATAAAACATTTGATATCGTGATTTTATTGATATTTTTTCACTCCCTGTGTCAGAAAAAAAACTAGTATTAAAATTATATTATTTTGTTTCGCTTTCATACTGTCTTTGAAATTGATAATTTAAAATTGGTACTGACTTGATTTTGGTATGTGTCTCATAAAACAAAATTAAGGATGAGTAAGTCATACAAGACTCTCCGACAAGCCTCGAAGGTGCACGGATTTAAACCACTAAACATGAATGACCGGACCTCAGCAACAGCAACACTGGTGGAAACAATGGTTGAGTCCAAAAGGCCATCACCGGTCATGGTACAACCCTTCCCGTAGGAAGTACGTCCCGTTATTGATGCAATCTAATAGTGCACCCACCTGGTTGGTAAGATTCGACCACCATGACGGAAGCACTTCAGCCTGAATTACGAGGTGCCCCCCGTGGTTTATTAAATATTAGTATTATATTTTCAGCCAATTCTAGTGCAGGTAGATTATTTAACAATATATATATATATATATATATATATATATATATTAGTTCTTTTTTAAACAATTATTTAAGAATGCAATAAACTTTATAGATTATTTTTAATATATATTCTTCGGATCGATCAACTATAGCTTGTTTCAACTTCATTCGTTAAAAAAAACTCTAAATCCAGAGCTAACTATATTCCCCCATGTTCACAACATTTCAAAGCGAAACACAAAATATGAATATCTTGCAAAATGGGTAATGCCATTTATTTAAAAAAGATCAATTTGTAATCAGTATATTTTTAAGCCAGAATTTGTCATTTTTACATGATATTTATGCATCACGGAACAATAAAAAAATGCGTGGAAAAAGACTTAAGAGAAATTTTAAGATCATACCATTTTAAATATATAACACAAAAAAAACAATATTGATATTGCTATGTATACAGTGGATAAGTAGTAGATTATATCAATTAAAATTGCAATAGTAAAAACTTTGAGATAAAATTTTGGACTAAATCTATTTTTTTTTTCAAATCGTTTTATGAAAAAAGTTAATCCAATAAACGCACTTCATCTCTTCAAGGCCATCTATTGGCCCAAACAATGAAATTCAAGCTTACTTTTTGATAAAAGAAAATGAAATCCATTTGTTTCAATTTCAAATATTAACATTATAAAAATATTTTATTAAATATCTTTAAGAGGAAAGTCATATTATATTTGAATTAATTTCCCAAACTTTTTCATTAATTTATTTAATGATTGGATGACAAAACACATTTTTACATCTTACTAAGCAATTTTCCAAATGAAATGTTATATTTACATGTAAGGGTTTAAAAACAAACGGTTGAACCATAGTTAAAGTAGTTATAATAAAGTATATAGCCACATATTATAAGAGGATATATAACTTATAAAATAGTAACAAATTATATTGAAAAAAAGTTTTCTAATCAAAAATATTAACATTCCAGGAATTTTTTTATTAAACATGAGATTAATCAGATTATTATCATGTGAGAACATGTTTTGGTTAGGAGGTTTTGATGTTTCCAAAATTAAAAGGCAAAAATATTTTTATCTGATTTTACTAGTAATGCATTATTACTGCGTATGCTTTTTTGACAGCAGATGAGTTTTTAAAAGTTTGACCTGATTTTACCAGCATTAATTTATTATTGCGTATGCTTTATTGACAGCGAATGCGTTTTTTAAAAGTCTACGAAGAGCACCATATCAATTATTTCATCTGAAAATTGGTCGAGCTCCAAAGCTTTGTTTGCCAGCTAGAAATATTGAAAATGAAAGTTTAAAAAATTCTTTATGGAGAGAGAGAGAGAGAGAGAGAAGGTTAGAGAGACCAATAGAGAACTCTCATTATTGTTTCAAACTGGTTTAAATTGGTAAATTACTTAAATTAACTAAGATAAACAATGACTTAAAAATAATAATGTTCTCACATGAAAACTTGAAATTTACGATAGAAGATTTCATTTCCTTTCAAATAATTTATTTCCCAAAATTTTTTCAGCAGCACATTTAATGATTGGATTAAACACGTTTTTGCATCATTTAAAGCAATTTTCCAGCCGAAAATTTATTACTTACCTTTAATGGTTTGAAAACAAACTATTTCATCTTAGTTAAAGTAGTTATAATACAGTTGATAACTATAGGAATAAATATATGCACCTTTAACACAAATTTACGATATTTCTGTGACCTAAATATAAATTAGTAATATAATTTTCAGTCATTCGAACTGATGAAATTTTATACTTACCTTTAACGGGTTATATATAAGCTGTAGCACCACAATTAATATAGATAGAATAGAGTAGATAGCTATGTATTATACATATATAAGTACTTGTATCACAAACTTACGATAGCTCTATGATCTAAGCATAAATTAGCGATTTATACATTTGAGGCATTCGAACTGACTAAAATTTTAAATTTACTTTTAACGGGTTAAAAATAACATGTAGCACGACAACTAAAGTACATAGAATAGAGTAGATAACTATGCATTACACAGATATAAGTTCAATACTTGTATCACATTTGTAAGAAATCTTTATGACTTGAACATAAATTATCAGTTTTATACATTTGTGGCACTCGAACTGACTGAAATTTTACACTTATCTTTAACGGGTTATATATCATCTGTAGCACCACAAGGAAAGTAGATAGAATAAGGTAAATAGCAATATATTAGAACATATATAAGTACTTGTATCACATTCGTACGAAATCTTTGACTTAAATTATCAGTTTTATATATTTGTGGCCTTCGAACCGATTGAAATTTTACACTTATATTTAACGGGTTATAGATAATCTGTAGCACCACAATTAAATTAGATAGAATAGAGTAGATAGCTATATATTAGAACATATATAAGTACTTGTATCCCATTTGTAGGATATCTCTATGACCTAAATATAAATGAGCAATTTATACTTTTGAGACATTCGGGGAAAAAAGCTATAGAAAAGGCGTACGTCCATTAGTTGTACACCATAAACCTCTTCAGAAGTCTTTCTTGTGCCACAATTTGATTTAATTCCTTCCAATATTGAAAAAAAAAGGACCGAAAGACTTTATTGCAAACCTCACCACATAACTTCCACACACACAGAGAAAAAAGAAGAATCATAACAGAGGTCTCGAGTATTTGATTTAATATGAACTAAACAAAACACGATAAGAAGAAGAAAAAAAATAGAACTACACCAAATAGAATGCTTGCTTTTGTTTAGGTATCATGGGTGCAGGAGCAAGTAAACATCGGTGATTTAAGAAAAAAAAATCCAGCAAGGAGCTCCCCGATAAAAAAATAACCTCCTCCTACAGCAACAACACTAATAAAAACTGTGTTCCTGTTGCACAGGGGTTTCCAAATCACTGGAGCAAGAACACATCTTGGGTGGTAGGAGGCAAGAGAGGAGGTAGCAGAACCAAATGCTGCCTCCTCTCAATAGAACTGGGTTGTAGGAAGCGAATTCAATGAAGGGTATCAGCGAAGTCCGTGAATCGTGAATCTCATAATTTGATCAGCGGATAAAGATCTGATACGTGGGAGGAAAAGGGGAGGCAGGACATCGATTCGCATATCCACCCCTCCCTCACTATCCCTGCTTATTTTCCCCGCAATATCCGCACTGGTACATTGTGTCCTTCGAGCGTCGTGTCGTGATCACCTACCAAATTAAGTTTGCTAGATTGCGAGGTCTCTTTTGTGATGGCGCAACTTTGCCGCTTAAGTGCTGCTGTTGTGCTTTTGCGCCAAATAACCTCGCAGAGAGCGAGAGACAGAAAGAGTGAGAGACCCAAAGAAAGAAGGCTTTTGCCAGAGTTCTCTCTCTCTCTCACTGTGTGTAACTGTCCCTGTCGATGACGATTGTCTGACTGAATCGGAATCGAACAGCACTAGGGAATGACAGTTTCGATTTAGGCGATGGAACTTTAATTCACATCAGTATTGTGTTTCGCGTTTAGGAGATAAATGCTGATAGACACTGGGGAGTGAGAAGGGGTGGTGGGGAATATGTGGTGAGTTGATAAACATTTCAATCCATTTATTGAGTAAATATTGGTAAAGGTACTGTGTTAATGTCATAAGTAGCATAGTAATCAGGCAATTTTCCAACTGATAGCATATTCAGTTTTAGGCGAGTTATTAGTTGATTGTAAAGCAAATGAATGTGAATTTTGATAAATATAGTGAACTAGGAAATTTTTGGTTTTAGTTGATATTACTTTCCAGAATAGGAAGCAACAAACACTTATATGCTTTGATGATGAAGACCTCACGTCTAATTTATAACGGAAATGGAGGGGGTGTAGTAGCTTCTGAGAGTGTTATATGCTTTGATACATTCAAGTAAACTCTGCAAATTCCAGAATTAAGAGTTATTTCGTTATCTCAAAGTATTCCCTAAAACCATTTTCTTTTTCTTTAAGTTATACATTTTGTATTATTCCTAAAATTGTTTCTACAAGGCTTATCTAGCTTTTACACTAAGTCAGAGAATAGATATTATAATTTGTAACTAAACCATAGTAGAAATTTATTTTAAAATATCGCTTGTACATGTTTGACCCTCTATGGGCCCGTGTAACTTTCAGGTCACATTTTTATTTATCGATATTTTACAAAATAACTATAGCTTTTTTATTGAGAGTGCGCATAAATCTTAACTCCATGACGTTGCAAACAAAGCCAACACAATTATTCATGACCATTGCTAGGCTCATCAACCTGAAATAGCAAAATAATTGCTGTGCAAACTGTTGGCAGCCAAATTACGCGAAACCATTTGATCCCATTGAAATTATTTATGCTTTTGTCAGTGATTACCAAACTATGTGTATGGATGCATGTGCATTTATGCCTTATACCAAATACAAATTGTTTTATGGACTTTCACATATGCTATTACATATAAGGGCAAATTTTATAGGTCGGTGTGACTTGAAAATCATATAATGATTATAATGCAATAAAATCGTTTAAACAAAAAAATTGTTTTCATTTGTATATATCGGTTTATAATTTCTAATTTTTCGTTCCCACATTTTTTTTTTGGGGGGGGGGGTTAAAACAAAATTTCGGCACATAGAATGCTAAATAGATCAAATGATTGATTTTGTACGTTCATTTGATATAACCCAAATGCAATGAGTAACTTAAATAAAAAGTCAAAAATACTTTTGTCGAAGAAAATAATTAAATCTTTAAAAACAGTCCTATATAATTAAAATTGTGAATAAAATGAGTTTCACGTCAGAGATGATTAATAAATAATATTTACTCAAATTCACATTTATAATTTTGATTTTGATCTACATATGTATGTTGGAATATACTGAATATCCGGTAGAAGAGAATATCCGGCAAAGACTCACTCAGCTGAAATAGCGACATATTTCAAAGAAACTATCTACTTTTAATATATTTTTTTTCTGACATCGTCAATTCAATAATTCTTAATAATGTTTACATATATCAAAGATATATTGCCCTTGATATTAATTTCATGAGTCAGTGCTACAAAAAAAGCGATTTAAAATAGCCTTAGAAATAAATATGATATGTTTATTTCAATCAAATCAACATCTACTTTAATAAATTTAACGTTGAAGTAGTCAAAAAGAGCAACAAAATTTCTCATGAATCTATAAAAAAAATTATTCTTTCATTCGAGAGGACCATTAATCAATAGAATCTCATAAAGCTTATCATTTACACTTACATTTTCGTGTCTTTCTTTTTAAAAATTGATAGACGCGAAATAAATCGGAATTTTCTTCAAACAACTAAAACCTAAAAAAAATCTTAACAACTGAGAAGGCGAAGGGGGAGAAAAAGAAACGGGGGGAGGGTGGAAAGAAAAAGTAACAAAATATCTGAAATCCGAAACATCCATCATGCTTTCTTTTTATTGTCCTTTTTCATAAAATTTACGATTATTACTGCAGTTGCAGATTCAGCTCCATTAAAGAACGGACGGGATTTATCACGTGACGAATAGGATGCCGTATATTCTGCCCACCCCCGACTTCAATGCCACGTGATATACGACGCGCGTCTCTCACGACCCCTCCCCCACCCCCCCAGAGAAGGCATTGTCCAAAGTGCCGAAGCAACAGAAGACGTTTCTTCCGATTTCTTCTCTTTTCATAAAAGTTTTTGAAGCAAGTGATCTTTCATGAAAAAGTGCATCGGGGCTATTTAAAGCACAATATGAGTGGATTGTTCGTAAATTAAGCATACCCTCATTCTTTATTTCCCTGTTTCTTAATCTTTTCTTCTGATTTCAGAAAGGGGATCTCTGTGTTATCTGAGTCGCGACTTTTGTTACAGTGTAGAATGTTAAGCATTTAATATCGCTTAACCAAATTTCTCACTGGCCACGGTAATTTCAATTACTATCTCAAGAAATTTGGAATATCGGACACTGATCTGTGCTCTTGCATCGTGGGTGGTATTCAAAATGTCTAATTCATGCTTTTTGACTTTTCCTTTGACTATAATATTAAGTTTCCACCTCCGATTTATATCTTCATCAACTTCAAAATGACTTTTTTTTTCTCCATTTATAACTTTATTTCATTTATTACTTCATTTTTTAATTAGTCTGGGGGTGCAGTTTTTATTTGTTTATAAGTTTGTAGTTGCTTCTACTTACTTCTGTAAGCCTAACTTTGTGGCGCACAAAAATTGCATTATTACTAATAAACAATGTCGTTCGTGTTTTCCAATGGGGCAAGCACACGTTCTGGAATGTTTTTTTTCCTTCAAAATGTATATATTATATGGATTTTTTAAGTTTTTCCAGAGTAAAATCAACTTGGAAAGTAGTATTTAAACGAAGACATTGAATGATACTTTAATGTTCTTAATTTGATAAAAGCATTTTTATAAAACGATTTGAATTTTATTTGTACGTTGATGGATTTAAATATTTAATTTTTATACATAAATAATTTTTGTTTTAATCGCATAAGTTTTTTAATTTATATTTACCCAAATTCTAAATTTTAATTAAATCTACTAATTAAAAGTCTAATAAATTGTAACTTAATTTAATCATTTTTTAATTTTAGTAAAATAGTTGCTTAAATTTGTTTAACATATACAACAGTAAAATAAATAACCAGCTATTGTAAAAAAAAATTCTTGCTGTTGTTTTCATATTTAACAATGCGAACAAAATAAAAAAAAGCATGTTATACATAGCTGGAAAACTTTTTTTTTTGAATTAGAAATATTCTTGTTTCTTAATTTAGGGGATTGATAGCATAGATCCAGATTATCTCCAAAAGTTTCAGTAAATGATTAACAAATGAACTGCAGAATTAGAAATTTTATTTTCACAAATTTATAATCCTCGCTTATTTACAAGAGCCGGCAGATCAAAAGAAGAAAATAAGAACATAGAATATAAGAAAATATGTTAACTTAATTTTCGATACTTTCTAACATTAGTGTTTTGAAGTATCAGTCATTCGTCATAATTGTGAACTGGATTTCAGGGTGCGTCTTCGAAAAACGTTGCTCAAGTGAAGTTGTTTGGCTATATCTTCTTTGAAACGAAGAATTGAATTCTTTGAAAGGAATTCAATCTTTGAACTGTCTTAGTTTTAAAGGAAAATGTGTAGCAGAAATGTCTAAACTTTTGCACCAATTGTCGAAATTTTGACCTTCTTTTCCAGTTCGTTGTCTGTGTTTACAATATCCTTCGCTTCTTTCGAATTATTTGATCAATTCATTAATCAATTTTTTTTTGTTACGTAAGACTTGAGTCTGCGTCCCATTTCCTTAAGAACACGACTTAGAGCAGCGATTTTTTAAAAAAATTCCAGAATGCTTTGAAAAGTGGATCTAATATCAATAGCCTTCGAAGCGACAATCTGAAAACTGGCCTATCTGTAAAGAAAAAAAACCGAAATTTTTTCGTTGCAGATTTTGAATTGTTTTAATGTCATGTATTTGAGATAATGAAAACTAAGATTTTTTTGAAAGATTTATTATTATTCATTAGAATTGCAATAAAAAAGGGGGGGGGAAAGGCAGAGCAACAATTTTAAAGACTTGAGTTTTTAAGATCGCTATCTAAAAGAACACTTTTAGTTTGTAACCGGATACGTTATTGGAAACAGGGTGTACAGCGTTTAAACAAAAAGCTATTAATCAGAGTAAAAATCGTAAAAAAAATTAGGTATTAATGAGATCTATACTATGATCTATAAAACATAATGATACTTTGATATTATCTGCAATAAAAACGTGTTGGAAAATTTAAAAAAAGTATTGGAATCTAGGTACACTTGAATTTTAATAAGAACAATATTTTTGGAAATTAAAAATACTACTTTATTGAGATTTAATTTCAAAACATATTAATGGTAGAAATCGACGATCGTAATAGGCTCGGTAGTACGATATCATTAGAAATTCTTTAACAGTACCTCAAGACGAGTTTTTTTCTTCAGAAATATGATTTTCTAACTAATAGAATGTAAGCGTGTGTTTTTTTTTCAAACAAAGTAAAATTTTTAAAAAGATAATTTTCCTTTTTGAATTTTTTACATATTACAGGTGATTTAATTGATTTCCAAAAATCGCATTTCCTTTTTAAAAAAACACGATACACTATCTTTCTTATTTTTTAATATATATCAAATTTAATTATCTATTATCACGTTCTAAAGCTCATTTTATAGACTTTTTTATTACTTCTTAATTGGAGCATTTTCTCACAGCTTAATAGCTCTTCATTTAAAAGCGGAAAATCGGCGATAAAAATTCCATCACCTTCTACCTCTTATCCGAGTGTAACTTAAGAGAATTCTTTTGGATACCCGATTCAGCTATTTAAGCCAGCAAAAATGTGTCTATGTATTTTCTCCTTATTTTTCAAGATAATTCCTCAGATGATATCACATGGCGAATTTAATATTGAATGAGCGCAACTTTCGCATTTCAAGCTCACTTCTTTTTCGTGTGTGTTTTTTTTTGGGGGGGGGAGAGGAGGATAAAGTTTCAGGTACACACCCTGTATGATTCACGATTTAATACATTAATGGTTCTGCCTCTTCGATTTATCCTAACTGGCAATCTGCTGGCCGATTCGAACTGCCGTGACTCTCTCCCTCCTGGAATCTGTAAAACATGTTTTACGGCAACCATAGATTCTTTACAGAGAAAATATATTTAGGGATTTTGGAAGGATAACGCCCGAGGATTCAAAGAAGACGGATTTCGGTCGATGGTATTAGTATATCAATTTTTTTTTAAAAAAAATAAGCAACTGCGGTATTTTAATATGATGTTCATAGCAATGTGACTTGAATATTCCATAATTGCTTTTTTCTTTTAATATAAGAATATATTATATTATTTTTATTTATGATGTGTGTTTTTTCCCAAATGTGTTATGTCTTTCATTCGTGAAATGCCGAATATTTTGTTTTATTAATTCAATATTTAAGCAAATTAGGTGTTACTTTATTTGGTTTTAGAAAAAAGGTTAGATTTAGTCAACAAAAGATAGCTGAAAATAAAAATATACTTTAATAATAAACCATAATTAATTTATAATACATGAGTTGCTAAACCGTCAATTATGATAATCCGGCAATGGTGTAATCCGTTGATCTTTATCGCCAAATTTAATTCCGTCGCCAAAAAGTTACTAAACCGTTGGCGATCATTGGCGAAGACGTTGTAATGCGTAAGTACCGAAGAAAATATTTAGTATGTTCATCTGGACTGCTCGTGATAAATTGAGATTTAAATTTTACATTATCTGCCAATTGGCATCACTTTACGAATCGCGCATATAAATTTATTTTTTATTAAAAAGAGGATGGTGATTTAAAAGACAAAAATATGAATATCATTAAGTCTAAAATGATATTAAATATATTTTGTTACAATAAAAGATAAGAAATGAAAAAATAATATAAAAAATCTATATCTTGTTTTCATGAAAGAGATATATAAACAAATATGTAGACGAGTGTCTATATGAGTCAGTATTTAACAAGTTTCATGAAATTTTTGTAAGTATGTTTAGGCTTTATTTAAATTTCTATGCTCATAAAACGCGTAATACATCACACACTATACAATATGTATCTCTTTAAAGAGCGATGAACTCAGATATGATGTCTTGGACAAAGAAATTAATGAAATATACGATTCACGATTAGAAAAATTGATGCATTTTCATTTCAGTTTTTATCAATCTTTTTTATGCAAAAATCTAAAAATATAACTATTTTAGAGTGAGTTCCAAAACATTATTACCAAACGTAATAAAATATACTAAAAAATTATAAGAAAATTAGCTATTAATGGTTTTCAAAATTTATTTGGTTCAACTGATACTTCAATTTCGAATAAAAACAATTGCAATTATAAAAAGATTTTATATATTACAATTTATTATATGAAAGTATTTTTCACAACAAAGTATTACACATGTATTTGTTATGTATATGTTAATTGCCTGCAATTAACTTATACATAACAAAATATGTGACAAATATAATTTTATTATCTTGTCAGAACATCATGTTGTTTGGGGAATGAGGCTTCTGACGTCAACAAAAATCCGTAGGCTAAGAACAAAAATTTTATTATCTGCACGAGCATCTCAAAAAGTTAGCTTTTAATAACGCGTTGCCATTGCATTTATAAAAGCTCTGTTTTTTTTTAAAAATAATTTAATGATTACCACAAATGAAACCTAGAAAATGTCATTTTGAGCACGTGATTAAATGAAATGAAATGTGGTATTTTTTTAAATAAACAATAAATGCGAGACAAAGTTTTTTTTGGATCGTTTGATATGTAAAGCTACTAATTCAATGAAACAATTAAATTGAATAAAAATATGATTTAATTTGCACAAGAAAGTGGCGCTTGGTCGTTCAAGAAAATGATGTTCCGACATGATACTCTGAAATATGCATAGCAGATTTCAATTTAATATTTTATCCTTTAAGGACACCCACAAATAAAAGAATACAAAAAAATTAAGCACATTTTTTCTTCCAAACAGAGTTGATTACATCTCAATAAGTTTCGCTTGGTGTTAAAACACTCCAAACGATTTTTTTCATCCCATTAAAACCATAAAAGCTAGCCAAACGATATCTACAAACATTCAAAAATGAAAGTACAAATATCTGGAAACACCAAAATATTCACGAGACGCAAAATATTTCAAGTCGTAAAAAAAAAGTCAGAGGTAAAAAATATCGCATCGGGTGCAAAAAGGGGTGTGTGGGGTGGACGGTAAAACGTCAGCCATCTTTTCAGCACAAGAAGGGGTAGGGCGGCAAACATGTGACGTCTTTATTGGCTCGGTGATGAATAGGAGAGCGATATCTGCCAAAGCCATATTTCTTAGCACTGCATGCAAATATAAAAAGCCTTTCTTTTAAACGACCTCTCCCAAGTCGGCAACAGCGATTCCGAGCGCCCTGCCGACGTTTAGGGGGGGATGTGTCTCCCCAATAAGTGCTGGAGAAATGTTCTGGAAAATTAAATGTCGCACCACCAATCTGTGATGGATTCGGGCAGAGTCAAATGGCTGTGATTTGAATAAACGAAGAAAAGAAAAAGAAGGAATTGTAATCTATAACGTATTTAAACTTTAAAGTGCTAATTCAAGTTTAGGGTGCTTTTGTATCTTAGTGTATAAAGTGGTTGCAATTAAAGTTTATTAACTTAGACAATTATGTAAAAGGATAACATTTAGATAACAAATATTGCAGATAATGTGTTTGTCATTTTTAAATTAAAAGAATTGAAAAGTAAAGATAGGTAAAACAGTAGCTACTGAGAATATTTTCTCCAAATCTTTCTCGCATTCTCTCTAATCAAGTTATTTTCCCCCTCCACTAAAAAAATTATGAACCTTATGTAAGATGGAAAAAGACGATCATTGTTGCACAATAATTCCAGAATATGAAACTTTAACGTGAGTATAAAATAGAATATTTGTTGAATATGACGTGTATTGGCGAGTTTTTTGGCGATTAATCCCTGGATGAGGTTAATAATATTCGAAAATTGAGTTTGTGTTTTAGGCGTGTTTTTCTCATTCGGTTGTAAACAAAATTTCACACACAACTACAATTGTACTCACAAATCAAATTGTACCCCATGTCAAATTTGCAATAATTCTAATTTAAATTTCCGATATTGAATGATCAAGTTTACACATTCGTGAAAAGAGCACACCATAAATGGTTTATCTCTTACTGGACTTGGCTCAAAATTTGAAAGGAGTCTACACAGTAAATTTTAAACATATGTACTAGATTTTATCTATCAAGCTGGCTACCTTTTGTTATAATTGAGTTAGCTTATATTCAAACAGCAAGGCTTACAAGCTTTCTCTAAAATCATATCGCTAAAAATTTGACAGAAATTTGCACATTTTGTTTAAACATACTATGTCGAATTTCAACCTATTAGTTCAATCGTTTTTGACATATCTATCAAAGATAGACAGGTGTTTTCGAACTCAATAGTCTAAAAATATGGAAATTTGTCAAAATTAGCAGCTGAATTTAAAAGCTAATCATAAAGCTATGAATCGTAAAGAGGTTCCAAATCGAATCGACACCGTCACCTTCAAAATGTTGCTTACGCAAAAATTTTAAATTAGTCTTTATTTGTTGATGAGTATCCTAAAATTTATTTAGAAGTTAAATGTAACTATTATACAGCTGAAAATATTTATATTTTGCTTTTTGACGCCAAAATATTAAGCAGATAAATTAGAAACTAGAAATAAATTAATCAATATTATATATATATGTATATAATGAATTGAAATATAAATATATAATATTGGTGTGTATATAGTCAATATTATTAAAAGTCAAATATTAAAAAGTCAATATTTGACGAAATATCAAAAAAATAATATTCTAAATATCAGAACAATTTTTCTTTGATACTCATCTGAAATTTATTTATACGTCTGTTCCTTAGATATATTCTAATTTTTAAGGAATCCTCGTAATTTAAAGTATAATAAATAAATTATAAAGTGAAGTTTCCTTCTGAGTTACAGTGTAAATAAATAAGCTAATAAAATTCCTTTACAATTGTTTGAAAGCATGATTATGAGAAAACAAGTAATATAATAAACATTTTTAAAATAATATAAAGGCGTTTTTGACATATCTTTATCAGAAATAGACAGGCATTTTAGAACTCAATATATGTAAATTTGTCAAAATTACCGAAATAGAACGTTTTAATGGTTACAATACTTTCTCTATACCTAATATACGAAAAAGTACAAAAGTGAGATAGCAAAAGTCTTCAATATAAATCGTATCATATAAGAAACCAAATAGCTATACTTCCCATGCAACTAAATTAGAGAAAAAAGTTTCTGAGCCATTACAGCTAAAATCTTGTTTGTCTGGAAAAAAAATTGACCTAACAATTGTTGCAAAGTTTGAGCTATGAACTATTTTTTTTATCTGAATCATGATCTCAATTTCTGGATGTTTGTGAAGATCTACAACCATAAAACTTGTCAACACGAAATAAAATCATTTTCCAGTAACATAATTCTTATATAAACCCCTTCCTTACAAAATTGTAGCTTCAAAAAGTTTGCAACGGCTTTAATTTGAGTAATTTAAAAATGTATCACATGACCTTACACTGAAATCAATTTTTTTTTCGAATTACTGTACGGCTATATATATTTAATAAATAGTAATAGCATTATCTGACATAAATATCTGACATAAATTTTATATTCTTTGATCTAATTGCAAGGAACTGATGAAGTTTATTTTGAATAATTATATGACAATTAGGAAATGAATTCAATAATTTAGCTGCTTTTGAAATTTCACTTATCTAGTTCTTTGATATTAATTATAAGCGGAAATTATTCCATCTATTTTCAAATATCACAAAAGAACAATTTTCTTTAGCTACGTAATACTTGGAAAAATCATTGGAAATGAATTAAATCGCCAAGTTTGATTTGTCGCTTTGTTTTTCCCAGCTGTCTTTATTTTCATAGATATGAAGTACAAAATTTAGCAAGTACCTTAAGGTTTAAAGAAATTTGAGAATATGAAGAATACGTGAAATTTTATCCATGTTCAAAAAAGCCTTATTTTGTAAATATAAACGTATTTATATAATTACAAAAATCAAATGGGTTAACCTTCAAACTAATGTGTATCTGCGAGATATGTAACGAAGTTATCTTCTAGTTATCTTTTATCTGTATAGAAGTTATCTTTTTGTTACAGACTGCTACAGAAACTGATTTTTGTTATTCTTGCATCTTTTTTCTAAAAAAGTTAGCTAACATTACTCACTTTTTTTCTGTTATTTTAGAACAATTAATTATTTTTAAAATAATGCTTTTAAAATCAATAATACTAATATTTAAAGAAAAGCTACTTAGAATGAAATATATATAACAGCCAAGGCAATTATGAAAGAATATTGAGAGAAAAATTGTAAACTTTTTACAAACAAATCAATTACATGTTAAATCTTAACATGTTGAAAAGAAAATAATTAGATATTGAAGAAAGGAATAATATACCCCCAAATATAAACTAACTACACCCATAGTAGCACACCAAATTGTACAATATTGATCAATAATCGCAATATTGTTTAATATTGTAGAATATTGTTTATATCATATAACATAGTACAGTATTGTACAATATTATGCTACAAGATGTGTTACCTGGAATGTTTCAGACATTCATGATTTCATTTCAAATTTATCTGATAATGAGTAGAAAATATCTAATATTTTAAACAAAAATATAAAGAAAAATAATAGATTCATCTCCTTTAAATAAATACATTAGTTACCTCAGGTACTTGAAAAATACAGAGATTTCTGAGAAATTAACGTCATTAAAAGAAAATTGACCAAACCACTTTTTCGTTTCAAACGAAAGATTCAAATACAACTCTAGCCCTGTTTTATCTTAGCACAGATTTTAGTTGATATAATATATATATATTGTTTAATTAAGAAATTCAAAACTAATTGATTTACAGATTATAGAGTGTATAAAATGTCTTCTATCTTTAAATCTATTGAAACTAAATAAAATTATACTGAACTTATACTTTAAATTCCTCAAAACTCTAAATTTCACAATTTAGATATGATGTGAAAAAATTTATGTTCCGCTTCTATGTAACATTTTAACTCTGTTTATAAACTAGTCCTCTTGTGTGGATCCTGTAAAATACAAAGGTGCTCTTCCGGAAAAATAACATTTATTTTGTACTAATATTTGAAATTGAATTACTTATATATATATTTTTTAATTAAAACTAATATTTGAATTATCACGAAATTGCCTTGTGTTATATTAAAAAAAACTACACTTAAAAGAGTTGCTAAAGCTTTGAACCATTGCTTATAAACAGATTTAAGCTTTTACTTTTCTAAACAATTGTGTTTTTAAAGGCACATTTAGAGTCAGGGAATAATATAATATATCGGAAAAATAAATGATTAATTTTTTAACAATATATATATAAATCCTGATGGTCTTTCTGTTGGTAGGTACCCGTGAAAATGATGTTAAAAATATTTTTATTTAAATTCAAATTGCTTAATATTTTTGTTGAAACTTAGCAAAAGTATGAACCTAGACTTTATTTCATTTAATAAGAAGCGAATTTTCAAAACAGATTCTTAAAATAGGCAAAATAATAATAAATACAATAGCAGATATAATATATGAAAAGAGTAATTAAACTCTCAATAATTTATCAATGCAGAAATATTAAGCATTTCAATCAAAACTGGGAAAAACTTATTCCTTGAAAGAGGACTCTTTCAAACATACCCTAAAAATAAATCAGTCTACGGGGAATAAAAGTACAATCATGCACATCTGTTGACTTTTATAGACCTTCTGGGGATTTCAAGGGGAAAGGCGGAAAGATTTGAAACAGTCTATGAGAAAAGAAAGCCATCAGATTCATTTATCTAAGTAAAGAATGTAACATTGCCCGCAGTTTCGTTGTTTTGTACCAAGCCCTTTTTCATAGGTCGAAACAAAATCCAAGATATTTGGATTAGATTAAAACATTTTTAAAATACTGGATGCAATACTCAAAAATACCTTTAAGACTTTGAATGAAAAACAGAAAATCTAAGTTTCATTAATTATCAAAAGAAATTATATCATAGATAAAGAATTACTTAAACTATTTAAAATATTATATCCCATGAATTCTTGGATATTTTAAACTAGAATAGTGAGAATTTATTTTCAAAAATATTAGGATATTCTTTTATAAGATTTATATATTTTATAAGATTTATTATTTTTTAGATTTATTTTAAATTTTTAAGATTTAATTTAAATCTTATAAAAGATTTATTTAAAATAAATAAATCTTTTTATAAGATTTATTTATTTTCTCTATAAGATTTTTATACAACCAGAGTAGATATTTTCTTTTGCTTCACCTGAATAAATATTAAGATTTTTTTTCAATTACTATCCATTCTCATACACAAAATCCAACACACTAAAACGTAAGCTGAAAATTTCAGAAAGATCATTATAAATGAAACTCAGTATTAATGTGACATAAATCAAAATCATATTTTTAATACCTAATATATGAATTTTAGTTTAGTTATTTTAACACTCCGTTGTAAAGTAACAGTAGGAATATTTGAAGATAGACCTCGTAATTTTGAACATTAATCAGATGATGAGGACGATACCTGAACTGGTACTCCCCTTTCCACAACCCATCTCACCAGCGGAAGGACGTTTGACCCAGATGGATTCAGAGTGTACCAGAACCGCTTACAAGACAGAACTTCATGGGAATCGGTTCTCGAACCTGAATGAATCCGGATCCAAAGGCGAGACTTTACCACCAGGCCACCACGGCCCTCCCTATTACAATAAATACGTGACGAGAAAATATTATAACACACAAATTTCCACTTCTCTGCTCTCCCCCGAATCGAATTCTATTCAAAGATAGACAAAACAGAATTTCGAAGAGCATTTTTTTAAATTCTCCTTGACTTGCTTTGAATACAATAGCTCAAACACAGTTTGATGAATGAGATTCAGTACATAATCTTTACACTAAATCTGCAGATTTCTGTTAAATTTTGAAAGAAATCGATTTAGATGAGGCCAATCAGTTTAACTTTTTGAATACAAGCTAACACAATAAATACAAACGAAGTAAACTACAAAATATGATACAGATATAATACAGATATCTGAATAAAATTTGATACAGATTAAAAATCAAAAGTGTAGATTCAAATCCTGTTTGAGGTTAAATATTTCCAAAAATTTGACCAATTGTCGGTCTGTACCTTTGCATGCATACAAATGCAATGACTCATAAATGTAATAATTTAAATATGAGAAATGTGGTTCTAAGGTATAGATTCTTATCAAATGCTAATCATATGTCTTAGTGAGTGAGCATCTGTCTGTATGTCTGTCTCCAATATCAGAGCCTCTAAACGCTACTACTCAGAAATGCTACGAAAAAACGATTTAAATTTTGTAGTTGATTTTGATATTCACTGTAAATGAGAACCAAATTTTGGTTCCAGTCGTTCACAAAAATTAATTTTTGAATAATTGCTTATAATAAAGTTTTTGAATAATTGCTTATTAAACATTCCTAGCGATTAATTGCTGAAAAAAGTGAGAGTGGTCTCCTCAAATCTTTCTCGCATACTCTAATATATTTGCCAGAACAAAAAACGTCCTTAATGACATTGGTATATGGTAGTTACAAAATATTAAATTTGGTGTGAATTTAACATTTTTATTGAATTTATCGCTTATAACTTGGCGATTATTTTGGTAATTAGACTCTGTAAGACGTTTAATATTATTTAAAAATCGATTTTGTACTTTTGGACACATTTTTCTTAACCGATTGAAAGAAAGATTTGACATTAAATAGCGCATGAAGAAACAAACTCAGATATCAAATTTGATAGATCCAAGCATTGCATTTAGAATTTCCAAAAAATTATCGATCAACAAACATTCAATCCGTAATTGGTTTTCACTCAAACTTTGATAAGTGTCTACACAACAGATATTAAAGCTGTGTAAAGTGTCTTATCGAACGTATTAATTTATATTTAAACAACTGAACTCCCCCTGCGCAGATTTTACACCAAATTTAATAGAAATCTGCAAATTTGATGTAAAGATCATATACCAAGTTTCAATTGTTCTAGGTCAAAGCGGTTATGACATTGTCATAGACGGAATATTTTTCAAAAAAATGAGTTCACAAAAATGATTCATCAAAATGATTCATCACAAAAAATGATTCATCAAAATATTAAGTTAAAATCGTGCGATTAAGATACACAATAATATGAGTAATATACTTTGAAGAAATTTTCATAGTCAAAGAACAAGTACCGCGGAAGCTCACCGAGTTTGGCGACGTTTGACGAGAAGCTTCCCGCCAGCCGGGTTGGTTTGTCGAAAGGAATAGTCAGGTAGCTTATGTACAGTACATGAAGTGCCGCGTTGCTTCGCGTGCTTTTGGGTGTGCGCTTGCCCGCCTATATAAGGGACGGGTAGCCTTAGTTCCGGAGTTAGTTATTTGAGAGTTTTCTCTCGGAAGAGAAACGTCTCGCTGGACTAGCGGATTACCTTTCTCACTTGTTATTAGTGAGCTGTGTTTACATTTGCTGATAACGTTGTGTTATTGAACTCGCTGTGAGTTACTGTGTACTGTGTTATACGATAGCTGTTTTGCAGTCTGTTTTTATCGCGCGTAAGGCTTATATTTACTCTGTAAGTGACTGTTGACTGCTGGATTGTGTTTATCTGAAGTTTTATTTTATCAATTATCCTGTAAATAGCTGTAAATAACTTTCTTTGTGTCGTCCTCAAATAAGGTCCATTCAATCCGAACCCTCTACATTAAAAACATAACAATATAATGAAAAACAACATGAAAAATATACAACACTTTAATCCACTCAGAAAGTATTAAACATTTAAAATAAAGTAATAGATTATTCATATAAGAAAAAAAGGTTTTGGGCTTTCATCCATATTTCTAGTATAATTATATGAATATTCAGTCTAGCTTACGCTCTCAAAATTTGCCGAAGAAAGTCACGGCGAGCCCTTTTAGCACTTGATGCAGCTTTTGAAAGATCGATTATGACCGTTGGGAGTTCGAACGAGAGGCGAGAGGATTCCCCTTTCAGCGGTCCCAGATTTGTCATTTACAGGGAGGTGATGGATAGCGTTTGATGGGGCTGATAAAAGAGATCCCCGCTTGTTCACACTTTTGGGCCTGCACAGCCGGGACTTTTTCTCACAGGTTCTTTATTGGGTTAATTCTAATCAGTCAGATTAGAATTTAACTTAATTATAAAGTGCGCCGAAAGTGTAGACAAACTTTGGAAAGTTGTGAGATAAATGAAAACAATAATTATTAAGGTAGGTAGCTCAATCAAGCAAGAAGAGTTATATTCCAAAGTTTTTTTCAGAAACTTTTTAATAATTACTATTGTGCATTACCAACTAAATACTATAAGCGAGTAATAACTACTAAAGAGTCAATTATAGTACGATCTTTTGAGTATATTTTATTTTAGTTTAGTTACATTAACGCCCTGTTTTTAATGCAGCACTAGGATAATTTTGGGACAGACTTCATAATTTTCAACCTTGGTCAGATGACGAGGAAGACTACTTGGCTCGCATACCCCTCTCCACGTTAGTGAGGGGACGTTTAACCAGGACGTGTAATGAGTACCAAACCCTTCTTCTCCAGAGCCGAACCCTTACCATCAAACCCTTGTGGTCCTTTTTTTAGATTAATAGCTGGGAAAAGATTAATTTACGAGTGCCAAAAGAGCAAACGTGAATTTAGAAAACATTTTCCCAACAGTTAAAGCCAACATTTTTCACAAAACTTTAATTGTAATCAAAATGATACATATCAAATTTCATGTATTAAAGTTATTACATTTTTGAGTTGTAACTTTTACAAAATTTTGAAAGTATAATCAACATAATAGTTAACTTATTAACGCATTTGGTTCAAATTTAAAATATATCTACACATTTGTTCTTAAATTTGTATATCAAATTTTATTAATATAATTCTCTTCGGATTGAAATAATTGCGTCATTTTATACTCAGGCGGCTTGACAAAATTTTTTTATTTTGAATTATTTTATTCAAAATTTCACAGAAATCTAAAAATTAAAAAAATACATGCTAAATTTTTAACTTTTCTAGCTTAAAATGTTTTCAGTTACCGTATTCACAGACAGTCTACAATCAAAAAAAGAATTTCTTTGACTATGAGAGATCTGAATGGTGATAATGGTAGACTGATAAATTCAAACATTTGGAATGACAGGAAAGATTTGATATTTTTATTAGACAATCCGAATTAAGATAATTGTTAAATGTTAATATAATAATTATTCTAATTCTTTTATAATTTTAAGATAACTTGTATTTAAACTTAGAATAATATTTAGATTAATGAAAATAATTTTAATGCAATAAAATTAGAGCAAGTTTATCCGAATAAATTTGAAAAAAATGTTACCAGAAAATGTTTCGTTGCTTCATATTTTATGTTTTTAATTGGCAAGAGCATTTTTACAATTCTATGTAGTTTTGTGTTTTAATGAATTGTCTCCAGAAATAACTAAATTTGTTCGGTGATGTACTAAAAACGGCAGTCCATCTCCACACTACCATAAATGTATCATTCAAGTGCTCTGACAGTAATGGGTCTATATTGCTACATTTTTGAAGAAAAGCAGGAATTTTTTTCACTCAATTATTTCCACTAGAAGAAATCTGATTTATGAAAAGTGAAAATATCGTCGAAAAATGGAACTATTACATATAAGAATTCCATTGTTAGAGAATTCTCATGGTGAACCTCACAGTCATTTTTCTTTGAATAATCCAGAGTCTTTTTTGAAACACTGTAGTTTGATAACGTTCAAATTCCGATACCTCAAACTTATTTTTAGACTTGCGATTTTTTTTCTTAATTATATAGTAGCTATAATGTACTTAAAAATATTATATTCAGTATCATGTGATGAAAGTAAATCCTATATAGAAAGAAAGGAGAAGGAAAGTTCTATACTATTTTGAGATAAATTTTTGATACTGATATTAACATTGATATTAACGTTTGATACTGATATTAACGTTGATTGCCACAGCAATTTTCAAAAAACTGGCCTAAAATGACAATTTGATTTAGTAACATTATATTATTAAAAACTAATTCTAGTGCGCAGTTATCAGCATAAAACGTGTGTGTGTGTGTATGTGTGTGTGTGTGTGCGTGCGTGCGTGTGCGTGTGTGCGTGTGCGTGTTTGAAAATATTTAAAATTAAAGAAAATTTGTTTTACATTACAATAACAAGATAAATTTTTTTAATTGTTTGAACATTTTTTTTTTCAATAACATATCCCAATACTATTGAAGAAAACACTAAAATTAATATTAACACTTGATAGATAACAATTAAAACTCTCAAAAGATACTGTATACTTCTTGAACTACAGTATAACTAAATAAGTTAATAAAATTATTTCACTTTTGCATGGATGCATGATTATAAGAAAAAAAGTGAGCATTCAAAGTTATTTATCGATCAAACTATAGTGTTTAAAAATTAATTTTTAAAAATACGTTATATTTTTTTAAGTTTAGGAATCACGTAATATGTTTCTAAAGTTATTTGCATAATTTCGAAAAATATTTTTATTTTTAAAAAATCCTAAACGAAACAAAAAAATTGCGTCTATAATTTTACAGCCAAGATCAATGTATTTTTTTCTAATTACAAAATACTTTTGTTATTTAACTGAAACAGCTTTAATTCATAGCTGATTTTCCATATACATTATTTAAAAAATTCTGAAATATGTATAGCTAATATAGTTTCTCCAAAAACAATTCATCTTTAACATCGTTTCATATACTACAAGACATACAGTACGTACGTATACTACAGACATACAGTATTTTTTTCTAAAAATCTTAGTTTTCTTTATTAATTTCTTTAAATAATTAAAATAGAACAGTTAATATTAAATCATTTATTTCTAATTTTAATAATATGTCTAATGTTGTTTCGATAAATATCATTCGTTAAGTTTGAAAACAGATTTTAAAAAAACCTTTCATTAGCATTTAACAATTATCAGAATTTATTGATATATCAGTCTACTGCATATTTTTATCCTAATCTTTACCCCAAGGGAAAAATTGCCTATAATAAAACAACCGGTTTATAAATGGATTCATAAATTCACTAGTGATATCGAAATCTCATAATAATATACCGAGACCAACATAATTGCTTGGAGGCACGAATGCATTGTAATTTTAAGCGAGTTCGGCTAAATTGATAGCCATTTCGCGCGTAATCAAAAACTACCTCTTCTACGCATGTAAACAATGTCCCGCCATCAATCAATTTCAGAGGGAATTTGGCCGCTTTAATCATTTTAAAATTTGCTTTAGAGTCACGTATTTCATTGTGGTTCGCCAAATTTGTTTATGCGTGTACAACACCACTTCAACAACACGGAAGTTAGCACTTCATATTCAAAATCAACGCAAATTAGTGCAATAAAGTCACAAATTTATGAAGCCAAATATTTTAGCAAGATATAATGCGATGCTGTGTTAAAAATAATGGACGTAATTTTAAAAACGTAATAAAGGCATGAAAAAATATATGAACAAAAAGCTTGCAAATCATCATCATTAATCGTGTCATTTGCTTTTATGAGCCTTCTTAATAGATATTTAACTATGCAATATTAGTGACGTAACAAGGTGAAATAGCGCCTATGTCATAATTCGTATTTAGTAATAGCTGCGTCTGGTGATCGACTAGCAATCTGAGATTATGCGATTATTTATTTTATCGAATTTGCTTTTGGTGATATGCTTGATTAGATGAGAATATGGATCATGTTTAGTTTCAATTAGACTATATAGAAATAATTTCATATTTAAGATTTCTTCAGATTATCAGACATCTTTAAAAATAATTTACTTTAATAGTCTTATATAGTTTTATATATACACACACACACATTATATATATATATATATATATATACGCACACACACACATTATATATATATATTATTTCATATTATATATATAATGAATTTATTATTAATTGTTGTAGGCAGAAGGCAGAGTTGTAGCCGAAATCACGGCAGAAGACAAGTTGAAATTTTTGGTTCCTTTTATTCCATCACGGGAAGCAGGAATTATGTACAAGCCAAGGCGACAAACACAGCAGAGAACGACACAAAACAAATTGACGAAAAGCTGATTAAACTTTTACTCCTCTGAATATATACCTTTAGACTTTAATAGGGATCTTTGACCCATGTCAATCGCATGTACAGCTTGTGCAAGGGAATCATAGAGATCTTTTAATGGAATTTGCTAAGCTGGACAATTTCTGTAGGAAAATAACCGGCGTTTAGCTGATTCAGCAATTTTACAAAGCTTCTGTTGAATTAATTAAATAGAAAAAGTGGAATGGATAAGGAAATAAGAGAATATTTTAGAATGAAGTTACTATGGCTGAGATTGAAAATTAAAAAACTATTTTGAATTTATATTGAGGGTTTAAAATATTATACGTATATACATTATCAAAACTTTCTTAAAACTTCATGGCTAAATAGAATTATCCAAGGATATCACTCTTTTAACTTTTCAAGTATTGAAAATTTCTTTTTATCCATTCTGTAATTTACACAGATATTTAATAAAATCTTTTTTAAGTTATTTTGAACGATGGAAGAAATTAAAGCTTTAAAATATTTTTGAAACAATAATTTCAGTGTTGCAAATTAAGAATATATATATATATATTATTTTAAAATATTCTTCTAAAATGTTCACATTTTTTACCCTTAAAAATTTATTTCTTTAAATTTTAAGACTATAAAATCATAATTTTTATGTAGTATTTTTAACTCAAAAATTATAATTTCAGGGTTATAATTTTTGTGTATACTCTCACTATTAGTTTTAAGTCAAGCTTTTGTCGATATTTAATTTGTTAGAATTTCAAAAAATGCACATTTTTACCTTTCAAATTATGTAGTTGCCAAATTTGATATATATCTACTTAACACCGTATTCTGTTGAGCTATAACACACACTCCATTCATTTTTATAACAGATTTATACTATCTTCAACGAAATATTTTTATTGTGAGCTAATTTAAAAATAAAAATTTTCTAAATATTTTACAATTTTTGCTTCAAATATTGAAACACGTAAATAAAAAATAATTATAGCGTCATTCCATTTTTTGAATCAAATCTACACATGTCATTTATCATAATTAGAACAACTTCTCTTAAAAGTTATTTTTAGAATCTTATTTTTTTCCATCTCATTATTTATCTAGAAATTTGCAGGCCACCGATATTATAGATTCATAAATCGACTGTTTTTGACGTGCTTTGCTTTATTCTTATCGTTGCTTTGCTTTATTCTTATCGTTGCGTTGCTTTGCTTTGCTTTATTCTTATCGTTGCGTTGCTTTGCTTTGCTTTATTCGTATCATTTCTTTGCTTTATTCGTATCATTGTTTTGTTTTATTCGTATAATTTCTTTACTTTATTCTTATCGTTGCTTTGCTTTATTCTTATCGTTGCTATGCTATGCTTTATTTATATCTATGCTATGCTTTATTTATATCTATGCTATGCTTTATTTATATCATTGATATGCTTTACTCTCATCATTTCTTTTCTTTTATTTCTTTGCTTCATTCTTATCATTTCTTTGCTTTTATCATTGCTTCGCTTCATTCTTATCTTTGCTATTCCTGAAACTTGCAAATCAGCAACGTATTTTTTATTAATAGCTTTTATATATGCATCACGCTTGTTTTAAAACTGCATAACCATCAGAATTCATAAACTTCAGACTCAACATCCTCCAATGCACTTCCAGAGCAGTTCATTCCGTCTCCCTCGAGCGTGTCCATCTCCTCCGAAAGTGGCACCGCCCCGACGCAACTCGTGCCGCGTAAACTTTTGGCTCGCAGAAATGATGCGAAAATGACACCGCTAATGGCGGAGGATTAGAGGCGGTATTAACACCTTCGAAATGAGGGAAATCTGTGTCCGGGTTCATGAGCGTCAGCCGCCCAATTAACTCCGTAATCCGCGTCTCCCGCCACTTCTCGGCGCACCGGGATGCGAAGAGCGATGGGCCTTTTGAAAGGAATTAAAGGCACCCCCCCAACTCCAGAGTCAGATTGTTATTGGGAGACTAATGAAAATTAATACCGCCTTGTCAAAACGCCGGCACACGCTCATTGTGGTCTGCTTTTTCCATGGGCTGGGAGATACGCAGAGTGTGTGAGCGTGTAGGCTAATAAAACCGCCATTAAGCAAGGTTTAATATTCTTGAAACTGTGTTCAACAAATGCTTTTGCATACATTTGTTTGCTGCTTTTTGTCTATCGAGTGGTACAAAAGCTCCTTGAATAGAGTACCGTATGGTTCTATGATTTTCAAATGTCACAAAAGAACAATTTTCTTTCACTTGGAAAAATCATTGAAAATAGTGAATTAAATCACTAGGTTTAATATTTTCCTTTGTTTTTCTAATTTTCTTTTGATGATGGTGATGATGTTGCGTCTGCTTTTTACCACTGAAAGAGGGTTGCATTAGCTTCTGAGGGTATGGACCCCTGAACACCCGAGGGCAGAAGTCTGACTTACATGAGGACGAAACACATACCCACACGCTTGCACAGCCCCCTTTTACAGGGGAGCACATTCACACATCTCACAGATAGAACAAAGAAGAACAACCATGCTCGAACCGGGACTCACAGAACACGAGGAAGACGCTCTACCTCTGTGACAGAAAGCCCTCTCTAGTTTTTTTTCCCTGATACGAATTATAAAATGTAGCAAGTACTTTAAGATTCAAACAAATTGGATAATAATATTAATCTGTAGATAATAATATTAATCTGTAAGCTTTATCCATGTTCAAAAAAAGCCTTATTTTGTAAATATATACGTATTTATATATCACAAAAACGGAATGATTTAACCTTCAAACGAACGGGCATCTCCGAGATAGGTAATGAAGTTTTCTTCTAATGTATATCTTTTTGTCACAGACTGCTATAGAAGATGTTTTTTGCATCTTCTTTTTACAAACGTTAGCTAGCTTTCTAATCTGAGGAATTAATAGAATATTTTTAATCTTTTATTTGTTTTCGCAGGTACATGAAACTGCCATTAAGCGTGGTTTAATATACTTGCAACTATGTTCAACAAATGATTTTGCATAAATCTGTTTGGTGCTTTTTGTCTATTGAGCGGTACAAAAGCTCCTCCAGTAGACTATCGTATGGTTACTAATGATTCTCTGCTAATGATTCAAGACAGCAGAAAAACGCAACTTTAAAAAAAATGTCTTTTTCTTATTTTAAAATTTTGACAAAGCATGAAGCTTTCTCATTTCAAAAAGCCGATGGAACTGTATATTCTTTAGCAGCAAATTGTCTTGTTGAGATTGAGTTGCTTTTTTTAAGGAATTTCCACCACCTAACGAAAGAGTCTATCTTAATTTCACGAGAAGGTAACCAATTCCACTATATGAAACTAAAATAGACCTCTACGCCAGATGCTATTTAAGAGTACCATGATCATAATATTTAGTAGAAGATATACTAAATCCTGCTGATGTCCTGGCATAAAGATAACGCTTCTTCCCCGTGATCTAGGTGTCCTGGGTTCGGTCCTAGTTATTCTTCTGTGTTTTTTCTGTAAAGTGTGTGAATGTGACCCCCTGTAAAAAGGGGCTGTGCAAGCGAATGTGATGAATAATTAACTAAGTCCTACTCTTGGACCTTGATGGTTCTACTTCAAATAAGAGACGCTCATTTCGGCTTAAACTCACTGACGCATCAGCAAGCATGTCTGTGGCAAATAACATTAGAAACAACAACTACAACATACTAAAACCTTACTCTTAGAATAAGATATACACGATCTAGTGATATTGCATACATTTACTTTATGTATAAATTCGTTACAATCAAGTATATTCCAGGGAGCTATAAAGTATATATGAATCTCACATATTCTTGGAAAACATCTGGCAAAAAGTTTAATGCTTATATTTGTTCAATTCCTACTATTAGCTCACATTTTCCCTATATATATAGTTCAATTTTTCAATCGTTAATAAAATGCTTTCTATTCATCCAATCAAGTTCAAGTGATTTTTTAAAACCTGTAGTGTATGAAATTTGATGTTAATACAGTGTTTCTGAATATTAATTAATTATTTTTTATTAATTAATTCAAAACTAACTTTCTCGCCTCCATAATAGTTCTTTATTGTGGTTGTAATTGTTAGGTCGGAATAGCCCAACTTAGTCTAGTTGGGGTCCGGGGCAAAAACCTCTTTGGGGCCCCCTCTACTTCATTACTTTAGTAATGAGCATTCAGCACAGAAGAAAACGTTAAATAAAATTTTTATTCTAGTTGAGGGCCCTCACTTATGTGGGGGCCCGGGGTAACTGCCACGTATGCCCCTGCTTTAGTCAGGCCCTGGGGATAGCTAGTTTCGTAGGGTGTTGGATTCGAATTCCATGGTCTGCGAGTTCGAACCTGGACACAAAGTTCCAATGGGGGTACTGAGTCAAACGTGATCATTATTCGGGTGATCGGGGGTCCATACTCTCAGAAGCTACAGCACCCCTCTTTCCGTAATAAAGCCGAACCATAGAATAAAAATTGTAATTATTTAATAAAAATAAAATAAAATTTTTCCTGTCTTCCTAAATATTCCCTAATATCCAAAGTAGAAATTGATTTAAAAAAATTGTTTTCATATTAAGTAGCTTTGATCTTGATCAAATATACTCTACATTTAATTTAAAAGTAACTTTATCTATTTCATCAAACGATTTTAAATTATGGAGATGAAAATAATTCTGTATTTTTCATAGATTTTTAAATTTTTTAATTGAGGCTGTAAGTTAACAGACTGCAATACCATATTAAAAATTCCACTGATGTTCTACTCAGAAAAAAATGCTGTACTAAAAAATGTAAAGCCTATTATAGGAATATTTAGATTAATCCAAAGATATTTTCAACTACTGTTTACCGTGAATGACAACGTAGAATCTTACTTAGGGCTGTGTTTTGAATATTAAAACGGTAAAAAAGACTGTTAATGAACTTTCATTGAAAAATTGTTTCAAAATTTGATAAGAATCTACTCTTTAGATTCTGAAATTGTGATTAAAATTTTTTAAAACGAAATTGCTAAGTTTTTGAATTACCGAAATCACATGTAAGTTAAAGTACAAACCGAAAGCACTTTTGGAATTATCTTTCAAAATTTGGTACATTTCACTGGCTATATTTGTCAAATTTTACCAATCCAACCTTTACATTTTGTAATTATCGTATTTATTTACACATGGAGAATAGAATTAATAGAATTTATATGAATAGATTTCATTTAAAAAGGGATACTTTTTATATGTAAACGTAAAGAGTGAATTAAGCACTAAAATAGGTTAATAATTTTAACAATTACATATGTTCGACATTTTTTAAAAAAAATTGCGAAATAACAATTTTTAAGGTAGATACATTGTCTAAGAGAAAGGTAGATACATTGTCTTAAATAAAAAATTAATTACCAGCATCAAGAAAAAATCATTTTCAAATTTTGAATGAAAATTCATTCACAGTTTAATTGCAAAGGAATTTACAGATTAATTTTTCAAAAAAATATGATTAAAATTAACGTTAGAAAAAATAAAAAGGGAATTTTTTTTATCGTTTATAAAAATTCATTTAAAGAATTACGCAATTTTGTATTTTGATTCTACCGGGGAACCAATTCATTTTTTTTCTTTTAATACGAAAAAGTTAGATCAGAAAATTTAATAGAATATTTATAAAATCAATTCAGCAAAAAAAATTACTATTTGTGTCAGCTTGATTTGATTTTAAAGAACAAAATTCGTAGTTAATTAACTGAAAGAAAATTCCTTTATAAAACTCGCATTGCAATATCAGGCCTATGACAGGGATTCCTTTCAAACGACTGCATTTTTTAACGTAATTTTAACTAAAAAAAGAACGAAAAATTTTATCATCATCATAAAAACCAAAATTAAAACAATATTTCAGTTTTCTAACAAGTTTTTAGAGAATCTTTCCTTTTTTTTCCTCCCTTGATTTTTCTCTCTCCTTTTCTTTCTTTCGGGTGAAGTTTTTAAGTTTTCTTACTCTAGACTATAATTACATATCGACCCCGGTGCAGTGGCTTTTTGCAACTTCCTTTTTATTCATACTCGCCCCCAACCCCCTCCTTGGTTCCCCCCCCATCATCTCTTGAGTCCCATAATTAGTTGTCTTTTCAAAGAGAAAAAGTACGAAAAAGGGGGTGAAAATAGAAGCGTAGTGTATTGGGAGTAATTTAATTCTTACGTTTTGCAAATAATAAACTTGGATATAAAAATAAAGCGAATGAAGAGGAAAAAAATCGTGGACCCAGAATAAAAACGAGAGATTTTTGTCGCTCGTATTTTAATTTTCTTTATTCAGATGTATATTTTGTGAGGTATTTTCTAATCTTGAAGTTATTTAATTTTTTTCTTTCCTCTTTACCGCTCCTTTTTTTTTCTTCTTTTCTTTATTTCTGGCTCTCTTTTCTTTTCTAAATCGAAGAATCAAAAGTCTAATTAAATTTACAATAGGTTGAATATCGGAAATTTTGAAACAAACCACTGATTTTCTCAAAAGTATATCCATTATTCTTTTCTTCTGAATAACACATTCTTTTTTGTTGTTTTTCTTTCATTTTTAAAGATGAAACTGGCAAAAATTGGCAAATATCAATATTCTTGCCATGTGCCTCTTGCTTTGAAAAAAAAACGACTCTAAATTACACATTTAGGAAAAATCTATAACGCAATGAGTCCATTTTTGTTGTTAACGTAGAACCAGAGGAATGTGATCTAATTTAAATTCTTTCAAGTTTCCATTTCTCTAAATTTGATAAAGAATTCGATATGAGAAGACGGTTTATTGTTCCCTCTAAGTTTCGCTTACCATGTTTCAAAATTAAGGTATTAGAAGAAATTTCTTCATTTAAAAAAATACATTCTATTCTTGTTGTTCGAAGAGCTGTAATTTCTTTAATAACTGAAATTCAAAGCAAAAGATCATTTCCAATGGCGATATTCGTGTAATTTTTTGCTGTATAACTCATTCTATAGATCTATATGTTTCCAATATAAATTAGAATAAAATTCCGCATCTCTAGGCATTTTTAATATTAATGTTAATTATATTCATTTAGGTTCTCAAAAATAAAACTAATCTTCTTTAATTTAACTACTTTTTGCTATCAAATTTCATAATAATATTCTTAAATTTTCTTTCATTGTTTTGCCTTATTAACACATTAACCCTAGAAAGGTAACCTTTAAAAATCTAACAAGAATGATAACCATTCGTCTCCTAGACGAAGTGTATTTAAAACCAATTTTTAAAGCTAATTGAAATAAAAGCACACTACCTGCAAATGATTTCTTAACTCTTGATTGTCAAGAAGGATAAAAATATTAATTATTTATTTTCGAAGCAATCTTTATATGCGTGATGTGCTCCGAACATTTCTCTTTAATTCTGCGCAAATTACATGGGCAAAATGCACAATTTTTTCTTTTTTTAATTTTGGATTGTTCAGGTCGTTGAATGTTTAAATTCAGTTTTAGAAGTTCACTTATAATAGTCCTTTTTGATAGAGGTCAAATTTGATATGTTGAGACGTTTATGCATCCATGGGGCAAGAAAAACTTCAATAAAATCTTCATCTTCAGATTCATTCTCAGAAGTAGAATTATCTTCCTCACTTAATTCTTTGAATAATTCACAGGTAGCTTCTGGCCTACTCCACAAATTTTCTCCGTCAAAACGCTTTGGAATCTCCAACCATACACAGAAATACCTTCTTAATACTAATGGGACGGATAACCATTCGTCTCTGAGACGACTATTGTTGTGGATATACTACAAACAGAAATATTTCGAGGAAAAGGAATACCCTCATCTGTAGTTCCCAAGGTCAGATTAAGGTACTAAGTGTGATTCATTTATCGTTATATAGGAAGAATAGTCAGTTATTTCGTAAGCGTTCGTCCAGGAGACGAATGGTTTGCATTCTAGGGTTAAGGGCCGCAAAGAAATCAGTAAGACATACACCTGGAAGCACACTTTAGGGCAAACTTGCACGTTCTGAACATCCATCCGTAACTGTTTGAAAGCGAAAACGAGAAAACTCGTGAGCTGTCCGCAACAGATGGGACGTGAAACACGAGAAAACTCGTGAGCAGCCCTTAATGTGTTAATTTTAAAGAAACAGGAAAATTCTATGGCGTTACAATAACAAAATAAAAGGCATTCCACTAATCGCATAAAAGGCTTATACAGTGAATATATGATATAGAAAAATTGAAAGGTCATAAATTAACTTTAAAATAAGAATAGTTACTAAAGAAAATATTACTACTTTATTACGAATTCCCTTTTTATAACATTATTATAATTATGCCTTTTTATCAAATTATATATATATATATATATATATATATATATATATATATATATATATAATTACGAACCCATAATTAACATTCAAACGTGTTAAACGTTAAATTAAACGTATTATCAAACGATTGCTTGCAAAATTTTAATTGAATCTTTTGCAGCTACCTTTGATTTTATGGCTGCCTCGGAAAATTATGTTTTAACCTTTTGTTCATATTTTATTGCATTGTTTAAGAAGCCTTTTACACTTACGATCATTGTGGTGTATATTTTCATTTAAAATTGTAAGTCTGGTTTTAAAAGGACAGGCTTAAGTATCAATTAATTCAATAACTCTGATGCTAAGTACTTTATTCAAAAATATGGGATCAGAAATAAATTTATTCAACATTTGAATTTTGAAAGTGTTATTGGAAAATAATATAAACCCATGACTTCGTACACGTGGAAAGTTTGATTTGTATGTGTGAGTGATGGTCTGATCACAATGTAAAAGATTATCAAACAGCATAATTATGATGATGTTGAAAGCAGAGTTTGATATGTTATAATCAAGAAACTAGAAAATCACTGAAAGAAACTAGCAATGATCGAACTAATTATTACCAGTTTCATTAATTTCAAAATTTTTATTTTAATACTTAGCTTAAATATTTAGCTTCGCCAAAACAAATTCAATCACGTATCCTACGAAAATAAAGATGTCGACAGTTGCAACATACTGCACTCTTAACGCCAAATGGGACAACGCAAATGCCTGAATTTTCTACTCCAGTTAATTTAACGCAATACAGACTAGAAATATTTAATTTCCTTTATTCTGTTTTATTTTAATTCAAAAGTACTTCAAAATGAATCCGAAAAATCAACTAATTAACAATGTTTAATTTGAAATGCATCATATACTAAGGAAACAAGTAGAATCCTTTGTAATAATTTATCGAAAACACGTTAAGCCTAACCTTATTAGCGTGGTATAAAAACAAACTAAAGTCTTACGCATTTTGTGGTGGGGAAATGAAGATCTTTGGTGGGAAAGTTAGTTTTTGATTAATAAAAAAATTAAGCACTCAACCTGCAAAAATAGTAACCTATGTCCTATTCTACACTATAATCCATCTCTGTGCTAAATTTCATGCAATTTCGTTGAGCTGTTCTGGCGTGATTGACTCACATCATCCATCTAAGCATTTACATTTATGATAGTAGTACATATTAGAAAATAATTCAGTAAAGCATTTTATAATTAAATGAAAATAATTAAACATACTCCAATGAGAATAATCCAAAAGCTAAAAAAATATTAAAATAATATTAAATATTAAAATAAAAATATTAAAATATTTTTAAGTAATTCATATTTGTCCGGAATTGAATAAACTGTAAATATTATCTGTAATCGACACAATATTAAAATATTTAAAGATAATATTATAATTAAAGCATGCTTTAAATGGGAAAACAGTTCAGTTTGCAAAAACATTTTCATAGCTTGATCAGCAGTCATGATTGAAAAAAAATGAAATATAAAAGCATCAATTTATGTCTCATTCAGAATAACAGTATATTTAAAAATACTGAAATAAATTTCTAAAATATAGATAAAATGAATTAAAAATTGGTTAATTTTAGGAAAAAGAATTTTACAACAGCTAAATTAGGGTCATTAAGAGATAATTAGCCGATCTTGAAAGCGATGTTAAAATAATCTTGTTCATGATTTTTTTTTCAGAGCATATGGCAAAAAAATACCATAAAGTTTGCTTAAATTTCATTTATTTAAATTATATGATATTTCCACAGCCAAGAATTAAGTTTTACGTTTTTTTTAATTAAAAAAAGTAATAAACAGAAAACATTTTCGGTAAATACTGTGCTCAACTAATTTAAATGTATAATACACACAGACATTTAAGTTTTTTAAAAAGAAAAATGATGCAGATTGTCTTAATACTATCATTTAAAATTAATATTAGTACTCTAATTTTATTAGTTGAAGAATATTTCCTTAAAAGTTTTTAAATGAGGACAAAAAGTATCAAAAGTTTTTCTTTATTAATGTCGGTCGACTAAATAAATGAATCTTTTTATTAGTAATTAGTAAAATATATAACGAATAAATTATTTTCAATATTCTACAGTAAATTACAAAAGGAAGTCTTAATATTAAAAATGTGAATAATTAAAATAAAAATATATTCATCATTTTGACTTTGAATTAAAAATCAATGTTGACTTACATTATTTTGAATTGTTTTCTTTAACATTCAATTAATTTTCTACCCTTTGAAAAATGCCGGTTAATTTTTTATTTACTACATTGTAATGGCTTTGATATCTATGTTTTTAAAATAAGATAATCAGATTACGTAACTTATTCAATTATTTTTTCTTTACTTAAATTTAAGTTACAACTGGTGCACATTTTAATATTTTTGAGGCATTTTATGAGTTTAAAAAGTAATAATGCTACTTCACTAAAAATTTACCGACATAATAGAAGATTGATGATTCAATAAATGAATGGGTTATAGAATCGAATAGATTATAGAATCGAATGGAAATTAATTACCTAAGAATTGAATAATTTTTAGGTAATTAAAGCTCATATTCATAACTAGTTAATTCTACCTGATAATGTATTGCTTAATTCCGTAAAGAGATTTTAATTTCTATAAAGCTTATCCTACCATTTCTTATTCTTATTCATTATATAATAATATACATTGAATCAGTGGATCATTATTCATAAGCGACAAGAATAAAAGAAGCATAAATCATTCCAAATCGAAATTATACCAAATGGTCCTTGAAATTCCCAATGCAAAAATGGGCTGACATTTTTATTTTAATTCGAACTACTAACTTTCTAAAAACTGGAAACTATACATCGTGAATAATGATTATTTCTCCAGAAAAGTTTTTTAAAAAATTAAAAAAAGAACGCGCAGAAAAATTATTATGATTTTTTTCCCTCCGAATCTATGAGCTTTGCTCTGTCAAGCAACTAATTTACAAGACGAACATAGTTACAGGACACAGGTTACTTCATCCATCTTTTCCACCATTTGCGTCATCATAAAAGTTATTTACAATGCCCAGAAAAAGTTCATGGCACACAGAAAGAAAAAAAAATATATATAAAAGGAAGTATTTTACGCTAAACTAAAAAAGGATTTAAAATAACGTTTATGCTACTACTGACACCACTAATCCCTGTCTTCTTTGTGTAAACTTCTTTCACTCTTAGACTCTTTACTTTTAGATGTAAAAGAAAAAGGGAAAGAAAACTGTTTTACGCGTCATTTCATTTTATATGTCCTTCTCCCGAATCATTCTTCTAAGAATGTCTTTATATGTTTTTTTCTCTCTCTCTCTCTTCCTTCCTACGAACTGGTTTTTCCGTTGGACTCAGTGCCCCCTTTTCTTTGGAAGAGGAAGAACTAATTACTTTTCTTGCGCGGTGTCAAAACTTTTGGGTAAACTTCCAAGTCCTAGGTCGGTATTTGATTGTAATTACTGTAATTAGCGCTGCGAGTCGCCAAATCGCATGGTGAAAAAATAAAAAGACAAATGCCTAAAAACGTTTTTAATGAAATTGATGAGCCGATTTCTACTTTACCGATAATTAAATTTAATTAAGCACCGGTCGTTACATTAATCAACGCCGAATTCTAACTTTTTTTTTTATTTCCTACCCCGTTCTTGGTCGTTTTCTCTTTGAATAATTGATTTGAGTTTCCCCCCAAAAAACATCCCCTCATTATTTCTTACTTTAGGGGGGAGAAAAAAATAGCACAGTGCTCGATGCTGCTGGTGAAGTTAGGTGAGGGTCACATGTTGATCGTTTGTTGTAAGCGATGATACGAAAGAATAATCTGTATCCTTTAAGATCAAAAAGATATTAAGGAGGATACATACGGAATCCACTACTGGTAAAGTACTTACACATCAATTAAACTAGTGCGCTAATCGCCCCACTTCTTTTTTAGCGCAACAATGAAAGATAAGAAGTTTCTTTTAATGAGTGGCTTTAATCAAGGGCACTCCTTTTAATTTAATTCCTCAGCATGTAATTAATTTACCTTTTCTCATACACATAAATTACCTAATTACATCTGTACAGAATGAATTGATCGATGAGTGCTCTGATTCAGAACATATGATGTTTTTTTTTCTCCCAATTTTTTTCCCAATTTTTCCTTATTATTTTCGGAGAGCTTTATAAGCAATTAAGACTCTTGCACTGACCAATTTATGTTTGCTGAAAGCATTCTACGTCTATTGTGTGGAAAAAAGAATTATACAGTTATTAACAAGATTTCTACGATCGTCGATTGTTAATTATCGAAATTTTAATCATGCTTGGAACTAATCCATTTCATGGTGTCATTTATAAACATTAAGAATGAATAATGTTTTATAAAAAATATAAAAGACTTCATTGAAATTTCACTGCATAAATTTATTAATAAATGTGCAGAATCTTGTCAGGTGTAGGAATTACCTATATGAATATCAAAACAGTAAATACTAACTAAATATAAATGAGAAAAATGAATAACTATATTCCTCCCCAACTATACTAATAATAAAGACGAATTTATATGCATTACTACTCATCGGGTTTGACCAATAGATTTAGAGTTTCTAAACTTGGTACGTGCATAGTTTGGAGGAAGGAAATTTGCAAATCAAAGCCACTGCTTTTGAAATTTTAAGAATTTTAATTCATTAATAAGTTTAATGTTATTTTTAGTGATAACTTCTAAAAATATTACATAACAAAAGTAATTCTTAGAATAATCAAATTTCTTTTTTTTATTTGTACCAATTAATGGATGTAAACGTATTAAAACTTCAGGCACGCTAAAACTTATGAGGATTTAATCCACCAATTTTTTCCACCAAGTTTAATGGTGAAACATCTGCTTTAAATATTTCATGGGGATATATTTGCTTCCCTCTTATATTTAAAAGGGCATTGTTTAGTTAATGCACGTCACTGGAAATGTGTATTATCCCCAGTCAGATATACCAGGAAAATTCTTTATTCCTTGGGGACAAATGCTTTTCATGATGTTAATTTTCTACATAATTACAGATTTTGAAATCGCATTCAATAAAATATTGTTAAAAATCTGTAAATTCCTTCCTTGAGCTATTTGTTTATTGATAAGGGTGAGAAGTTTACAAATGGTTACTATGAAGGTTGAATGAATGTCAAATCAACGATTCATCTTTTTTACAAGCATTTGGCGATATATCTATTATGAGAAAATATACGGTATTCTTCTAGAAACTTCAACGCCCTGTCATGGAAACTACACAAGCTATGGTTTATAGACGAAAGTGAATTCAAGCAAGAATCTTGATTTGATGAGTGGATCCCAACGAGGTTTTACTGATAACTTTTAACTGTTGCGGTTGTTTAATCACGATTTCCTGCTTTGAGCTGCTGATCTTGCGCATGATTCGATTGAGTTTTGCTACTGTGTATTTATCTTGAAATGTCGAATAAAGAGTCGTTATTTCTTAGTGAACATGTTGAATATGTTTATCGTACATTATTGCAAAATATTTTATTTCAATT
Source organism: Argiope argentata (assembly GCA_026289955.1). Classification (NCBI taxonomy): domain Eukaryota; kingdom Metazoa; phylum Arthropoda; class Arachnida; order Araneae; family Araneidae; genus Argiope; species Argiope argentata. The sequence goes on from JAOUZG010010699.1 coordinate 806,938, forward strand.
GCGACTCAAATTATTACTAGTTTTTGTTAAAAAGGTAATAACTCTAAATTCTTCTTGTTTCTTCAGAACTTAGAACAGATAAATGAAATAATTAATCGTCTCATATTGACTTTTTTACAGTGAAAAATGCAAGTTTAAGCTCTTGAGTGCTAAGCATAGCCTTTTTACCTGGAATTAAAGAATTCGCAACCGCTTGGAAAGAAAATGAATAATAAAAAAATAGAGCATGCTTGAAGGTGATCAAATATCCAAATAACACTTAAAGCCTTACATAAAAATTTGGAATAGTCTTTTTGTGCCTCTTATAGTTAAATACTTTTTTTATTAACTAAAAGAGGCATTTTATAGTTTTATAAATACTTTTTCATACTTACCTACTTACCTAGGCAATAATTATATATATGTATATATATAAAGGAAATAAAAAATTACTCACATACTATCAATTTACTTAAAAGTTAATGAATCTCCATATTTTACCTTAGTATAATCTGAAACTTAATTATTTCTTCACAATTTTATTTCTCGTGCAATGCACACAAATATATTTCTGTATATCTATATAAAACATAATATAACGTCATCCTGGGGCTCCGGTGCCTATAACACTAAGTTATCTAACTTGTTGGATAAGCACAAGATGGAGGGAAAATAAAAAAAAATTAAAGAAAGAAACGGCAAACCATCCTGAGATCTCCAGAGAGAATCCCCTCACTATCAAATCCTGCACGACTGAATTCGATTTTCGAAGAAGTAATATGGAGGGGGCAAGAACACTAAAAACACGTTTTATTATCATTATTATTTTTTAAAGAAAAAAAATAATGATAAAAAAATCTTATATCATTTTTAGAATTAAATGGTGCCAGGGAATCGAACTTTTGAGTATAAAAGTAATATATAGTAGTACTAGTAGTAAAAGTAGTATATAGTATTAGTAGTAGTAAAAGTAGTATATAGAAGTAGTAGTAGTAGTAGTAAA
>JAOUZG010010699.1:815607-839605 GCA_026289955.1 Argiope argentata
AAAAAATTTACAGTATTATTTCCATTTAATTCATAGTGAATTATTAATTGTTTAAAAAAAGATACTATACAATTTCCATTTAATTCATAGTGAATTATTAACTGTTTACTCTCAAAAAAAGATAGCATATCATTTCCATTTAATTCATAGTGAATTATTAAATGTTTACTCCAAAAAAATAGTAGATTATTTCCATTTAATTCATAATTTTTCAGTCTTATTAAATATGAGAATAAAATAAATATATTCCATTTTAATAATTTAAAAGTATTAAATATACATATACACAGACGAAAGTTTGATTGTTAAATGCAGCTATACTTCAAATCAGTGGTATTTATAAACAATTTTTTAGATAGTCATTCACAGTCTTTCAAATTTTGATAGTTAAAACCAAATAATTGAGTTTTTATTTATAATTGTGGTTTTTTTGCATTAAAGGTGAATTCATCGCTAATTAATTTTGTCTAATATTCATTTAAAAGTTTCTTAATAACCATCAATTTTAATTTCATTCATAATAATATGATTTAAATCACTTTCAAAGATTTACGAAACTAAATATTCAGCTGACAATTAAAACCATTTAAGTTCTGACGCAGATGACAAATTTTTTTTTTTAAAACCAAAGAATGAGTAGATCAAGTTGCTCGGAAAGGGCCAGTAGATATCACTTCCATGCGGTAAGACATAAAAGGCCTGACTCGAAAGAATTTTATCTCTATTTTATAGGACTTTTTTCTTTCAGAAAGAGCTCGGGAAAGGGAAGGAGAAAGAGGACCTGCGACAGAAAGAACCAATCGCAATTTCCCTGGAGAGAGTGCAAAAACAGGTCCTCTTTTGCGATCCCAAGAGATTTTTATAAACACCTGTCGCATCCTCAGTCCTATAGACCTCCTATTTATGCTAGACCACCTCTTCAGCCTTGTTTTGCTTCTTTATACAGAATTGGACGACTCCTTTGGCAGGTGGTTGCTCGGATTTGGCAGTGTTTCGCCGATTTGGCGAAATATTGGCCTAAGTAAAAAATGAATTCGAAAATATTCAGAATGTTATTTTTGCAATTAAGTAAACCTTTAAAACGTTTTAGAAATTTATTTTATACAAACAATTTCTATTGTATGCAAAAAAATATTATAAATTATATGCATTTAAGGATTTATTTGTTAAGAATATTTTATTTATCTCGTTTCTCAATCGAAGTGGCAGTAAGATCTTTTGAGTCCAGAATCAATAGATGACTATGAGGTATAAAACATTATCCCTAAGCTCTGAAACTACCTTTAGAAATTAATTTTAATATAATTTTCGTAAAAATAATTTTAACATGAAAATTTTAATGTACTGGAAATATTCATACTTTCAGAAATTATGAATATTTCAGGTTCCATTATCCCACACTAAAAAAAATTTAAAGAAATTTTGCTCAAAATTTAAAACAGAATGAAAATTTTTACCATATCTCAAAGTATTTCATTATAAATTAACTTTTATTAAATCCTAAAATAATTTTAGGATAATATAAAAAGGTTAAAATGAAATCTGCTATGCATATTTCAATATATCATGTCAGAACATCATTTCTTGAATGGCCCAGCACCACGTGCTCGTGCTAGTTAATTTATATTTTTATTCATTTTAATTGTTTTATTGAATGAGTCACTTTAGTATTGCAAACGATTTAAAACAACTTTTTCTTGCATTTATTGTTTAAAAATATATCACATTTCCTATTTATTTCTTTTCAGTTAATCACGCGCTCAGATGATCTAGATTTTAATTTGGTAGTAATTAATTTTTTTAATCAGAGCGCAGGGCTTAATATCTCATTCTGAAAATTTTAGAAATAGGTGTACATTTGTAGTTACAAAAATAATCTAAATGATGTAATAGATAATATTTAATTGTTATAATTGATTTTGTATCAACAGTTAAATATAATTCTGAAAATTTTATCGTATCAAACTTTTTATATAGTCATCTGATGATATTTAAAATACATCAATATGATATTTTTTTAACTAATTTGGTAAAGTATTCTTGACATATTGTCTATTTAAGTAAAAACGTTTTTTGAAAAAGCTAGTAAATGATGGAAATATGAATTTACAATTTTTGAAATAAAAAAATATTTTTTAGTGATTTTAAATTTCAATTCAAACTATCTACTAGATTTTGTTTGAAATAAAGAATAGAATATTTAAGATACTATCTTATCATTTATAAGACTCCAGATATTAAAAATGAAATAAAACTAATCTTTTCTTGTAAAAGGGAATGAAATTACTCTTACATTTGAATTTTATGGAAACTAAAAAAAATTAATTTCATTGGTTACATCTGATCCTTAAATAAATATTAAATGACATTCAGCAAAAAACTCTCTAAAAAATTCCCATTCTTTAAAAAAACTAACTCCCATCTCTAGTAAATTTTAATAACTTGTCTCTGGTTAGAATATGCACATAAAAAGGTGTAAATTTATTTTGGAATGGGAAATATCGTAATTTTTAATCAAATTGATTACAAATATCGTATACTTATCCAATTTTTATGCTATTTTTGAAAATTGCCCACAATATAATCATTTTGTATTTAATTTTAAAAATATTTTTATATTATAATTTTATATTACGATTCTAATTCATAATTCAAATCATTTGAATACATAAAATAGGATAATTCTGTTATAGATTATAAATGATTTTCATCGTCCGACTATATGCAACTTAATAATAATTTATAATCATTGCATGAAAAAAATGTCATGTGTGTGTTTTCCTTGCCTATTAGGCATGCATTGTGGAAATCCCCATGAAATCGGATTATATAAGAACTTGGAAAAAATTTCCCTATCAAAATCTTGATATTTAAGACCATTGATAATGATTTCTCGTTCCTTTTTTTATACTTCAGCTTTTTCGTCATTCCATTGTGTGTTGCTCTGTGTTGTGCACGCCCCTTTTGTTTGTACATAATGCCTGCTTCCCGTGATGGAATAGAACGAATTTAAGAATTCAACCTGTCTTCTCCATGATTTCGGCCGCGACTCTGCTATCGGCTCTCAACAAATAATTTAAAGACTTTACATATACATATGTCCATTTTCAACTTTAAAAATATGAAAATTTTGAAAATAAATTTAATCTCTTAACTCTATCAATACTAAAAGGTCCGAAACATCCTTCAACAAAACTAGACTTTCTATTGACTATCATTGAAAAAATTTTTCCCATTGCATCTCTCCTGATAATCTTTTTATAAATTTATTAAACATACATTTTTTGATTACATTCATAGAGGAAGCCAATGGATCCAAAAAGTATTAGATACAAATTCGACAAAAAAAATGTTATCGATTTTTTGCATATAAAAAAGAATTGAATTAATACTGACAATTCTTAGCAAGAAATATTCTTTGATAAAATCAGCTGCTGTTATTCTGCTTTTAATTACCTAGAAACGACTTTTGAAAATTAACTAACAAACAATGAAATTTAAAAGAAACAAAGTAAATACACAAACTTTAGAAAAACAATATATTTTCGATTATTTTGTACATTTTATTTCTTATATCTGGTGCAAATTTTCAATCGTTAATAAAATAATTTTCATTGATCCACTCAAGTTCAAACACATTTTTTAAAACTTGTAGTAGTTGCACTTTGTGTTAAAACATTTTTTTCTTATACTAATTCCTAAATTAAATTAATTTTAAAATAGAGTTTTAGCAGTTTGTAATGAAAATTGAAATCAACAGGCAGGATAATAAAGTTCCGAAAAGGGAAATAACACAGAGAAATACTTGAAGAAAAGTCGAAATTTTTTTCACAATTTCATAAAACCCATTTCTTTTGCTATTAGAATGTTAAATTCCCTGAAAAAAATCAGCTCAGCTGTCAGTACCTGATATTAATTCACCTGATTATATCGGGGAAGTTTATTCCCGAGATCCCAAGCGAAAAATTTTACTTCAAATATATAAGAAATGCATGCAATACCATTCAAATACCGAGTAGGCTTAATACGTTAATATGTCAACAAGGATCAGTTCCTATTAGGTTATTGCATGTATTTTAGTCATTTTTCACTTTAAAATGGCATTTATTGAGAGAAACTCATCCAATATATATCAAACAATGTTTTCTATCATTTTCTACAACTATTTACTATTTTTGTTCAATAAGTCTTGCAAATGATTGTCTTTCAAATTCTATTTGGTACTTCAGGCCGTTTTTTGTTATTTGCATCAAAAACACCACTCTTAAATATTTGAAACCAAAACCGGCAATTATAATATGAGGGAGCAACATCAAAAGGTATTTGATGGACTTCAGCAGCAGTTTTTTTCGAATCAAACAAAAAAAACCCCAATGAATGTAGAAAATGTAATTTGGAGAGTTCGATGATTGTAGTCTTTATATATACTGAATAACTCAATAATACTAAATGGAAAACTTTCAAAATGAGAACAATAAAGTAATCTTAAATCGGTAAAATCCAAAACCATCATCGTTTATATAGATACTTCGCATGTTTACCAATAGATGTCGCTGATTAAAATGCAAGCAAAGCACCTAATATTTTCTTCCAATGAAATTACTTTTTACTGACAACAGACATAAGAGCAAAAGAGTAGGAAGCAATATGTTTTGTTTTGTTTTTATCTGTGTTTGTTTGTGTAAGGAATTAAAAAAATGCATGAACTGATTATAAAATACAAAAAAAGAGAAATATTTGAAAAGCGTCAAAATTATAAATCAAAATTTCAAATAAACTCTTTTTTTTTTCTCCTTTCATAATGCAAGCTAAATCCCTTCATCAGAAAAACTCAGCTCAACAGTCAGTAACCGATATCGATTTCACCTGATGATATCGAATAAAAAAAATGATTCCCGAGATTCCTAGCGAAAAATTGTGCGGTTGATTTTGATCTCTGCCGCTATCGGAGATTCAACAAGCTAACGAAGCCCTAATAAATCGACTAAAAAAATAGAAAAAGACGCCAAATAAAAATAAAGGCACCATAAGAGAAATAAATTTACCTTGACGTGACTGCAATGGCAACCCTTTTTTTTCGCCAAATGCCTCAAAGAGGGAACTACCGTCTCGGGGGACCCATCGGGTCCGTCTAGCCTCAAGACAACTAATTTGGTGGAATAATCCCCTTGTTGCATTGGGATATATACAGCCAAACATTTCCGATGGTGCTTCTCTTTTAAGTTTAGGGAAGCAGCCATTTTTTTTTACCCATTTTCCCCACTCTCCACCTCAGCTTCCTGCTCCTGCTTCTAAAATCGATGGTCAAGCGAGTCGAATCTTTTTTTATTTTGTCCTAAAAATAATAAATCACGAGGGATACCTACTGAAAAGAAGGGAAGATCTTAAGCCCCGATGTTTTTATGTCCCAATATTTTTGTTTTTATGGTTTAAAAGACATTTTTTTAAGTCGGTAATCTTGTGTTTAACATAATTTTAAAATGATTCTGGGATCCTGAGTGATTTTTATCCTGATATATTTTATAAAACGCTGTAGGCAACTCAAACATTGATAATCTAAGGTTTTTTTTAAAAATAAGTATTTTTTTTTATGACTATGTAAGTTTTTACTTGTTCTGTAAGAGAATTGACTAAGAACCGCTCTAGATAGAGTTTTTATATGATTTCACATAACATACACGGTTTGGAGACATAAATCAATCGCCAAAATCTATTTCTTAGTTCTATTTCAGTAGTTTGAAATCCAAAACATCTTCAAATTCACGACTTTTATAAATTAAGGGAACTTTGTTATATTGTCTACCATATCTATACTTCAAGATTATTTTAAATTAATTATTACTTTTATTATTTTTGGTGTAGGTTCAAACCTGCATTTCATTAAGTGATTCGGTTTTGAAAACAATTTTTGGAGTAAATAAAGAATAGTTTTTTTTAATTATATAATCTTAATTTCTTGAAAAATATTGACTCTTTGGGAATTTAAATTCAATTTTATGTTTGCATAACATATTTTAATATGATTAATACAAATTGTCTCACATTCTAAATTTTAATAAAATTTTCTTATATAATTTATAATAATAATATATATAAATTTTCTTTTATAATTTATTTATATGCGGTTAAAACTTTCTTCGAAATACTAATATTTTATGCTCATTCACAATATGCCAGACAGTTTTCGAAGGGGCGTGGAAGATTTGTTCAAATATATATATTGCCTGATTCCGGAACTAATACATAATCTTATTTATATTAAGTCATTTCTTTTTTCTTTAGATATTTGATTTTAACCTATAAATAACATTTTCCGTTATTTTTTCACCGAATTTATTATTAAAATAGCTGAAGAAATATTCTAATTGAACAGATTATTTTCTTGTTCAAAAACTGCCATACATGTTGAGAAATGATTTCCTTGTTCAATAGTTGTCACACATGTTGAGAAGTAATTTTCCTGTTCAATAACTGCAATACATGTTGAGAAATCATTTTACGTAGTTTGAACAAAGAATATGCATATGGATTTTGTTAAGAAGTTTCTCGATAAATAAAAAGTTTACTAAAATTTAAAATCACAAGGAAAAAATGTAAAATATCATTAAAACGTGCATTATGCAAACACAAAAATTATTAAAAATTCCTCTTTTAAGTAGATACCTGTTAAATTAAGAAATTTGAATTAAAAATTGTTACTTTGGTTTTTTAAAAAATTATTTTTAGCGTAGGCACCTATCTTAGTAAGATTTAAAAATTGGAGTGCAAAAAATTAAAATATTTATTGTTAAATCTCCATTTAATATTTATAAAAATCAGTATTAAATTTTAATTAAAATTTTATAAAAATCAAAAATTATCATAACATTTTAATTAAAAATTGATAAAAATTAGTATTATCTTTAAATTTTAATTAAAAATTCGTAAAAATCAGTATTATCATTAAATTTTAATTAAAAATTTACAAAATACAGTATTATCATTAAATTTTAATTAAAAATTTACAAAATACAATATTATCATTAAATTTTAATTAAAAATTTACAAAAAACAATATTATAAAAAATTAATGAAAATTTAAAAATTAAAAATTTTAATTTGTTTTTGTAAATCAAAATGGGCAAATTTATTTTACTAATCAGTTGATAATCGATTCAAGAAGAATTTTAAAACGAAAATAACGGAAATGCGAAAGAAACGCTCGATAATTTAAAGCTCAAAAACGTCTTTTTTAACGTAAATTAAAATAAAGACAAATTTGTTGCAATGCTAATAATATCATAAGCATAACCTACATCATTATTAAAATATTATAAAATGTTGAGTATCAAAAGCCTTTATCCCATTGCAATTGATTAAGCGTTTACTTGCTTGTTATCAGCTTTAATTAACAAGCAGAAAACTTCGAAATTATCAGGACGCGCTTAAAAACAACAAAGTTCGAAACAAATTAAAAGAGAGAGAGAGAGAGTACTGTAAAACTTGTCCTGTTTTCCCCTCTGGATTTCCAGCGAGCACGCAGGAGGCCGCATCCAGAATTTCCGATTCTTATCGCCCCCGTGGGCCGACATTTATTGTGTTTTAAATTGCCGATAAAGGCCCCATTAAAATCAACAACGTTCCTTTGGATGAGGCACCGCTTCATTATCGCATTCTGGGATAATGATAATGAAAGTGCGCGAGCTCTCAACTTGCCGGCGCGAAATTAAAACACTTAAAGGGGTTTTTAAAATTACAAAAATTCGCCACAAACTGCTTTTATGTGAATTTGTATGGCTGGAATAGAGCGGTGGGCGCGATAAAACTGAAATTTAATGTTCTCTGGACCCCGGTTTTTTCTATAACATCGGCAGCGGGAAATAGCCTTTATCTTGTTAGTACAAGTGGTGAATTTCAACGGTGTTGCTATTCCTATTTCACATTATTTGACGTTAATTACTAATTATAAGGTTTAGATCAACAGGCAATGTCCCTTTTTTTAAGGCTTAAATGCATTTCGGGACAACTCCGATAACGTCAATGTCCGCATTCCTGCATGGAATAGAATTTGTGATAGGGTAGAAGCCATTTTCTTGACATTTATGCTTGTTTATGATAAAGAACTGCTCCTACCACCTATAAAGGATTAGTCCTGTATTAGTTTGTGACGTAATTATTTCCAACTCATTTTTTCCAGGAGCTATTTTTTTATATTCACTTACATTACTTCTAAGACATGAATAACGATTATTATTAAGACAAAAATAATGAAAACTATTCAAGATTGGACACATTTTTTACCAGATAATAAGGATGCTAGTCTTATGGAATAAAAATAAATCACATAGGAATGTAAATTATTTATTCTTCGATTTTGATTTTTTTTTCAAAAATAACGATTTTATAAGTGTTTTTAGTAGCATTAATTTCCTTTAGTCTTGAAAGCTAGTTTAAGTAAAATTTCCTTACGCACAATTCAATAATACTTTTTAGAATTACAACGATTTCAATCTTCATCACGTAGTTTTTATAATTCGCATTTGCAATTTTCCTTATTTCATCTAATAATTAACTTTATTTTCTTTCTCTGATCCAAGATACGAGATCGTTCCGTTCTCTGATCCGAGGCACGAGATCGTTCCGTTCTCTGATCCGAGGCACGAGATCTTTCGCTATTCCAAGATACGAGATTTTCCATTTTTTAAGAGGAAATCGTCCATTTTTCAAAGATGAAAACTTCCATTACTCCTAAATAAGGAACTGCACCATTTATGAGAATAAAAAATGTAATTTGAAAACATTGGGTTATTTGAAGATAGATTATTTGGGATAATTACACTTTTAATGATCCTGTATTGCTATTTGGCAAAAAAATTCTGAGATACGATAAAAAAATCAATTTTTAAATTATCAATATAACATATCATCTATATTTATCAATTCGATGCTTACAAATAATTTATACAGCGAATCATGAGTATCACATTATGAATTAATAACTTAATTATAATTCTATGCATTCAATAGTTTCACCAAATATGATTGCCAAAGGCGGCAAAATACTAATAATACTGTTTGATTATAATTTATAGCATGAGCTGCAAAGCCTTATATGCCAAATCGGTGATGATTTATTTCATCGGGGGCTTGTCGTTTGCAGGCAGTATGAACTATTATTGACTAATAGATTTCAATTAAATTTATTTTTTTAAATGGGACATTTTAGGCTATAAGCTGTGACAATTTTTTAGAGTAGAGGTGAAGTCTCAGATTTAGGGTTAATGCAATTTTGCAAACTATCCAGTTCATTCGTAAGTTTAGTGCAAGTTAATTCATCATTCACTTACTTTTTAACAATTTAATTTGAAAAATAAATAAAACGTCAAAATGGTGCACAATCTCGAATGGTGAGTCAGAGGCACCATCGGAGAGCAAAGGGTTAAGAATAAAAGGTCTTAATATCTTAAATTGATAAAATGCAAAACCATTGTTGTTTATATAGATATTTCACATGTTTAACAATGGATGCCGACGATTAAAATGCAAGTAAAGCACCTAATAAATTGCAAAACAAATGCTTTTGATCCTTTGAACTCCAAAAAATAATTGGATGCAAAATTATTCACCTAATACAAAGATTTGTTTATTGCTATGAAAAATAAGTATATATAATTCTTTTAAGTCGAATTTCTTTGAAAAATTAATCTACATCTCTTAATAATTATGTAGGCGTTTTTAATAATTCAAATTGAAAAATAAATAAATAAAACGTCAAAATGAGGCACAATCTTGAATGGTTAATCAGAGGCACCATCGGAGTACAAAGGGTTAAGAATTAAATGTCTTATAATGATAGATTTGGAATTAAGATATTTGGCGCGTTCTTTATAATTAAAAAGAACTTTCTTTTAATTAATTATAATATCTTTATTTTAATTAATATGATCCCTTCATTTCAAAATTTGGTGTATCAATGTGGAAATATTGCTCATAAAAGAGATTTGGCATTTTTTCGTTAGACGAGCGAAAGCGAAATATCGCCAAATAATGTAAAATTCCGCCAAATTTCTCACAGCGATTTTGAAGCAAAAAATTGCCAAATAAAGTAGAATTCCACCAAATTTCTTTGGCGATTTTTTGCTTGCACCCGGCTAGTGGAAAAGTATTGGAGGTTTCAAAAAATCTGTCGTTTGAAATGTTAAACTAAAATCAGGAACTGAAAGTCCCGATATTAGTTTAACAGGGATTTGATATGTTGGTGTCCTTTTAGGTGGTGTCCATTTGGTAATTTCATTCGGTAAAATAACTTAATTCAAGCAATCGATTGCATGGGGCCTTTAACAATTATACGAGTTCATAAAAAAATTTATCTCCCAAAAAACACAGGTATTTTCAGCAAGGCACAAATTTCAAATCCTCCGAAATTTCCCTACAGACAAAATAGCTATTATTATTCATAGCAACATCTTCCTTTTCACGGGAGAATTCATCCCGCAGAAGAAGTATTCGCTCAGCATCTATTACAAAGGAATTTCGCCCGAAGATGATATGACGATTAAGAAGGCTATCCGAATGGAAGGCCATCTCAGAAGGATGTCCTTCACTTCGTAATCTCATGCCGCTCTCCTCTTTGTTTGCTTCCTTCTTGCGCCGTGTTCGTTATTTTTGCCGGGACAGGAGGATTGCTGTTGATTTGTTGGGACCCATTGAGACGCACCAGTTGATCTCTTTACGCTGCTTGCCCACTTGAAGCACCGGCGGGGATCATATTGCTCGCATTATGTCGAGTTCTCAACCGCATAAGGGGACACCGCTGCAGTTGCAATCGGGAAATCTACAGTTTTACCTTAACAAAGTACATTATAATCAAGTTATTAGAGAATACATTTAAGTAATAATGTATTTTATGGGTTTTACTTTCCTGTATTCATAATATAGAGAAGATACAGTAATCGTCATCTAATTCGAATTTGATATTTTGACATATCTCCAGGTTTTATATATCCCTGGACTTGAAAATAAATTTTTCAAAAATGTTCAACTCTCTGTGATTTAAGAAAACTAAAAAAAAAATGAGCTAGGCAGTTGAAATTCGATATATAGTACTTACATCAAATTTGAGTCGGCTATCTGGCACAGAGGTAGCGCGTCTTCCTCGAGTTCTGGGAATTCCGGGTTAAAGTCCTGGTTCGGGCATATTTGCTCTTCTGTGTGCTATCTGTGAGAAGTGTGACAGTGTTCCCCTGTGAAAAGGGACTGTGCAAGCGAATGAGATATATGGGTGTCATCTTCAAATATGCTAGAAGTCAAACGTTTGCTCTCGGGTACTCAAGGGTCCATACCCTCAGAAGCTACTGCACCCCTCCTTCCGTTGTAAAGTGGCCACCTCATCATCATAATACTTTCTAATACAGGCTTTATTATCTTTCCCCATCTTGAATTAAAATTGTGGGCTTAGATTAAGAAAGCCAGATTGCTTTCGGTTTTTATTTTCAACGCACTACATGTGAGGGTCAGTTTATGACCACTTTGGGGTCAATTATCTTGAAAGAGAATATTAGTTTGACAGATTCGGTCAATGTAAGGATGGACATTGCTACAGCTCACATTCGGCCACAACAAATCCTGTCGATACTGTTACGTACAGTCGTGGAGGGGTGGTCGGTTGTAGAGAAAAAGAAGAAGGGTTTTGTATCTCCAGCATAGAGCAGAATACATGCATTTTGGAAACCTTTGTATTCCTATTGATGTAATCGAAAATATGAACAATATTTATTACAATATCCCATACTCATTTTCATTTATCTAAATTGCACTTAATTACAATACCATGGGTAATCGAATTTACATATATGGGTAAACACGGAATTTAAAACGAAGAACCATTTCACGCATTTGGTTTACAAATTTATATGAAACTATACTTAAGATACTAAAATTATATTTTACATTTTATTTATTTAGGTTTTTGCTTTTGTTACTAACATATTCACTTGGTTCGCTTTCCGGCACAGAGGTAACGCGTCTTCCTCGTGTTCTGGGAGTCCTGGATTCGGCCACAACAAATCCTGTCGATATTTCTACGTTCAGTGGTGGAGGGGTGGTCGGCTGTACAGAAGAAGGGTTTTTTTTATCTCCAGCATAGAGCCGAATGCATGCATTTTAGAAACCTTTGTATTCATACTGATGTAATCGAAAATATGAACAATATTTATTACAATATCCAATACTTATTTCCATTTATCTAAATTGCGCTTAATTACAATAGCTTGAGTAATCGTATTTACATATATGCGTATACACGGAATAAAAACGATGAAACCTTTAAAGTACATGGCTTATAAATTTATATGATCTATACTTAAGATACTAAAATTATATTTTACATTTTATTCATTTAAGTTTTTGTTTTTATTATTAACATATTCACTTGGCCAGCTTTCCGGCACAGAGGTAGCGCGTCTTCCTCGTGTTCTGGGAGTCTCGGGTTCAAGACCTGGTTTGGGCATGATTGTTCTTCTGTGTGCTATCTGTGAGATGTGTGACTGTGCCTCCCTGTAAAAAAGAGCTGTGCTAGCAAATGTGGTGAGTGTGTAGCTAAGTCGTACTCTTGGCCCTAGTTGGCACTACTTCATAAAACAAGAGACGCTTCTTTCGGCTTAAATCTGCTGCTGTATTAGCAGGGGGCCTGTCCATGGCAAGTGCCATAAGTAACAACAACATCAAATTTGCAGATTTCTATCAAATGTGGAAGCAAACTGTACAGATGAAGTTCCTAATATAATTTAGTTCGATAACTATAAACGAAGAGTAGTAGATAAATAAAATTAGGTTCACAGATTTAACATATTAAAGACTGTAAAGAAATCTTTATGACATACACCTGGGATTGCACGTTTTGAGGCAAACTTGTACGTTTTAAACATTCATCTGTAAAACGGAAAGCAAAAAACGAAGAAACTCACGAGCGACCTGCAACAGATGGGACGTGAAACAAGAGAAGACTCGTGAGCAGGCCTTGATGGGCTTACATCTATAATAAAGACGCTTGTTATTTTCTGTGCCAAAATCGACAACAGGTTTATTCTGTCGATTTGTATTTTCAATAACTTGTAAATGGGATACAGGATCTTGTGCTACAACTGCAGCTTTGTGTCAAGTTTACGTTTCAATCGGTTTGGAAAAACATGTATAAAACAAAAAATTAGATTTTCGGATACTATTAACTATTCAGTGACTAATCGCCAAAAAAACTCACCAAGAACTACATAACAGATTACGTAAAAAGGCTGAATTCACGCCAAAACTGAATGTTTCTTAACTATTGTATGCAAATGTTATGCAAGACGTTCTCTAAATATTATATATGTTGTTGTTGCTTATGGCACTTGCGATGGACAAACCCTTTGCTGACACAACAGCAGATTCAAGCCGAAAGGAGAGTCTTGTTTTTGAAGTTGCGCCAACTAGGACCAAGAGTACGAGTAAGCTACACACTCACCACATTTGCTTGCACAGCCCCTTTTTACAGGGAGGCACAGTCACACATCTCACAGATAGCACACAGAAGAACAATCATGCCCGAATTGGGACTTCCAGAACACGAGGAAGACGCGCTACCTCTGTGCCAGAAATCTGGCTATATTATATATATATATATATATATATATATATATATATATATATATATGGCTTGGTGAACATTGATCTTCTTATCATTGTAGTTTCACTATTGTAAACAAAAAGTTTCAGAAGAATGTTATTGATTAATGCCTTTTTTTAAAATATCTTACAATATCCATCAATATGGCCTTGTCGCCATTTTATTCTTTTTGTGTACTCCTTCAAATTTAAACCGACTTGCATTGATGGAATTGGCAATATTGGCGAATATATGCACAATTCAGAATTCCATAGTATAATTTTCAAACTTCTATATGATTTACACTTATTTCTTGAGATATACACAACATTATCGGGAGTGCTGGCTACATAAGTAATAATACTTCACTATTATTTATCAGAAATTAAGTGTATCAAATTAGAAAATTAAAGCCTAACTGGTATCTTCAAACGTTAATTTCATGTAAAATTTTGGAACTCATTAACTATTTCTGTAGCATTAATGTTTTGTATATCACTTTCGTATATTATAGTAAAAAGATATCACAATAAATTCAAATAAAACTGAAAAATTAATTCACCAATATTTAAAAAGTCAAAATGAATAAATTCAAGAATTTCTAATGTAAATTTTACTTATTTGAATATAATTAGAACGCAATTAGTGCATTCTTCGAGACAGATATTAGTCACTTAAGGAAGATTCTCTATTCAGTTTCTGTAAAATACATTTGTAGAAATATTTTTATTAGAAAATAACTGTACGTCAAATATTTTACATATTCAAAATAATTTTCTAAATGTTTGGATCAACAAAGCTACAAACAAAATGAATTAGTATAAAACAATTTTAATTTGTTAGGATTCGAGTTATATTGATCTGATTCTGTTTTTCAATGGTAATTAACTGTAATTTTCCTATATATTATTAGCGTAGTTTGTCAATTATAACTCATTCTTAAAAGAAAACTAAACTGAGCATATCAAATGCTGTATATATTAGAAGCAGCTTAAAAGATTGAGCGTGATAATAACCATTGTTTTTGGTGATAAATGATTGTCAACTGCATTATCGAATTAATATTTTTAAAGAATAAAATATTCAATTGAAACAGTTAATAGATTCAAAAAGAAAATGTATTCCACATACAATGATAACACTAATCCTAAGAACTGGAATTTGTATTTTACAATTGAAGTTTTCCAACTTAATAGATAATATACAGTCGATAGATCAATAAATAAAAAAATCCGTCCAATGATTTATTAATATACATTTATTTATGGATAAATCAAAAGTTGCCGGCAATTTATGGAGTAAATCAAAATTGACTTTAAACGTATTTGATAGAATAGAAATGTGTATGCCTCATATTAGTAATAACAGGACAACTTTGTCTCCAGTAATAAATTTTATTAATAATCACTAAATTTTATCATTAGTAATAAAAATCCATCAAATACATCACTATTTTTGCTATTAAATATGCATACTTACACCATTTAAAATATACCCTTCTCTTTTTTCCCTAAAAGAAAAAAGTCTTGCCATTTAGGAAGTAGCAAAATCCTATTGAGAAAACAGTAAGCTTCCCAATTTGTATAGGTGTCTGTTAAGCACCTTTTTACTTCTTCCTATATTAGGAGTTTAGTTATATTAACACCCCTTTGTAAATCAACACTAGGGTTATTTTTGGACGGACTTTGTAATTTTGAACAGTGGTCAGATGACGACGATGACACCTGAGTTGATGCCCTCCTCTCCACACAACATCAGTCAGAGGACGTTTGGGCATGGTAGGTTTAACATGCAACTGACGCCCCTTACATGACGGTTTTTCGATGGGATAAGGCCTCAAACTTGAAACCCTACGGCTCACGAGCCGAGACCTCATCACCTGGCTCTTCGCATAATAAGAAATAAAAATATTGCAATTGTCAAAAAACTACTTCGCGTTTTTGAGGAATTTCCACATTTTAGTCTTTCCTGAGTCAGCTAAACAAGTTTATGGAATCGCCTCTACATATCTGTGCTTTGAATTGCGTTTTATCTTGCATAATTATGATAGCTCAAAACAGTTTTGGGATAGACGGATGAAATTTCATAAGTAGTGTCGACTCTAATTAATTTTCAATCAAATCATGAAATCTATTCAGATGAAACTGAACGAGTTTGGTTCCATTGTGTTGCTTCTTCACAAAGATCCAAGATGAAAATTCAAAAAATGATTCGTCATCAAGAAGAAAAATCAAGATTTTTTAGATTCCAAGAACACTATTCCCAAGAGTAGCGATCTAAATAAATACGTATATTTCCTGGGATTTTTTTTTTTTTTTTTTTTTTTTGCATTTGTACAGAGTATTTATTTGTATTTTTATTTTTTCTTGGTCTGTTCTTTTTTTTATTTCTATACACGTTTCTAATTTTTTTGTTTATATTTTTTATTATAATCATGTCAAAACATTATTAGGAATAAGGTTTTGTGGTGTCAACAAAATCCGTAGACGAAAATTAAAGAAATCTGTAGGCGAAAAATTAAATTTTTATTATCGGTAGGAGCATCTCAAGAAATAAGCTTTTGATAACATGTTGCAATCACATTTACAAAAGCTCTGATTACAAAAAATAAGTTAATGACTACAGCCAATAAAACTCAGAAAATTGTCACTTTGATCACGTGATTATATGAAATGAAATAAACAGGAAATGCGACATTTTTTAAAACAATCAAAGCGTAACAAAGATTTTTGGATCGTTGGCAATACTAAATATAATTTAACTCGCACGAGCACGTGGTGCTTGGCCGTTCAAGAAATGATGTTCTGACATGATACATTGAAATATGCATAGGAGATTTCATTTTAATCTTTTGTTTATATTTTTAATTATATTTTTTTCAGAATTTTGTAATCACAAACAAACTATAAGTCTGTTTATGTGAGTTAGCATAAATTTTCAGTTTCTCTCTGATAGTTAGCTTAATAAGCCAAAGCCACTTCCCATTTGAATTTCAGACAGCTCACTGCTTTTGGCTTTCTTTTATCCAATATTAAAATCTCTCAAATGTCAACTAATAAATGTCAGACGTCGAGCAACAGTCCCAGAGATGGATATAACAGGAGCATCTTTCAATGCTTCCTCCATTTCATGCCAATTACACTGTTTAAATAACCAGTTATAGGTTCAAGGGCATGAAGTGGCGTTGTGTGTCAAACCTGCTGCCTGAAAATAATTTAACACGTTAACTACAAAACGCAGAGACTAGTTAAAATTTTATACATAGATTTATCATCTAAAGTATAAGTATGTATCAAATTTGAAGCTAAATCCATGGTAAGACCGTCCGTCAAACTGTATTTACAGAGCCATATAAACGCGAACCTCAAAAACACAATGACTTAAAAATATGAAATTTTGATTGTGGTTTAGTAATTACAATTTTATTCCACATCAAATTTTCCCTTCAACGGTTTCATAAAAATAAGTTCAAAATATATATTAAATTTTCTAATATTTGAGTATAAACAGCGTTCCATGAATTATTTACAAAAGATTGCGCTATAACAGACTCTTTATACTATTGTTCACTAATATAAGCAAATATGCATTTATGAGTAAATATGCTAAAACGCTTCGATAATTTCCGCCAGTTTTGGCGAAAGGAATTTTCAGTCGACACATCAGTTTTTTTTACTGCAAGCGTTTAAAATCCAAAGAGAAGTTCTCAGAACAAAAGAAAATATTAGTTATAATGGAATTTTCACTTCAAGAAGCAAGTTTAAAATACACACCAAAATGTTATCAACTTATATACTTTTTGATAAACATTATATCATGTATCTTATAGATGCTATCCAATATGTTTTTCGGTACTTAAACCGTTAGCTAGAAGGCAGCAAAAAATTGCCAAATATTATTGAATTCCGCCAAATTCCTTATTTATATTAAAGCAAAAAATCCCCAAATAATGTAGAATTTCGGCAAATTTCTTTGGAGAATTGTCACTGGTGCCCGACTAAAGGAAATATAACGGTTTTTCTTATACTATTATGATTCGCTAACTTTCAGTCAAGTTTATATTATCATCCTAATTATGTTTTAGTGGTATGTATTTCTACAAAGTTGCCATAATAATACTACCAATACATAATAATATCAAAGCCTGTATACTAAAACCAGTTTAGGCATTGCACTACTAAACTTGGATTTTTTTATCGATAAATATATTCAAGATGAATTAAACAACAAATTTGGCACATAAATGATCATGTATCCAAATAATTGCAATTTACAGGAAACTTCCAATAATTAAAGGAGAATCAAATTACACTTTAAACCTAAAAGATAAAAAACGGGACATGCAACTAATATATTTACTAATTTTTATATGACTGTTAGTCAATTCTATATTGTCACAATTACAAGAAACTAATGTTTGTATGACTTTCAGCCAAGTCAATATTGTCACAATTACAGGAAATTAAGGCTTATATGACCTGCAGTCAAGCCTATATTGTCGCAATTTACAGGAAACTTCCAATAATTAAGGAAGAGAGTATCAATTACAATTAAAACCTAAAGGATGCAAAACAGGGCATACAACTAATATATTTACTAGTTTTTATAGGCTGATCTATTACTTCTAAATTGTTACATGCATGATTAAAAATAAATCTAAATATTCTATAAGACAGATAGTTGAATATAAATTTATTAAATTTGTCACAATATTATTTTTGCATAGTTATTACTTATTAAAAATAATTTAATTAGAATTTACAAATTTGTTTTTTGTTTTTTTTTTTTGCTTTAGGTGCTTCAAAAGCAAAATTTAGTGATTATAGCCTATCATTAAGTTTATCATTTTTATCCTGTCAGAACATATTGTTTTGGGAATGAGGTTTTCTGGCGTCAACAAAAATCCGTAGGCGAAAAATAAAAATTTTATTATCTGCAAGAGCATCTTAAAAAGTTAGCTTTTAACAACGCGTTGACATCGCATTTACAAAATATCCGATTAAAAATAATGTTAACGACTACAGCAAATAAAACTTTGAAAAATGTCATTTTGAGCAAGTGGTTATATAAAATAAAATAAATAGAAAATGTGATAGTTTTTTTTAAACAATAAATGCGAGAAAAAAAATTTTTGATCAGTTTCAATACTAAAGTGACTCATTCAATGAAACAATTAAATGGAATAAATATATATAATTTAACTCGCACAAGCACGTGGTGCTGGGTCGTTCAAGAAATAATGTTCTGACACGATACATTGAAATATGCATGGCAGATTTCAATTTAAGCTTTCATTATAATTCGTATCCTTTTTTAGAGTTTGACAAAAAGGGGCTAAAAATTCAAAGTAATTTTTAAATATGCAAATTTCAATTAATATTAAGTGTTTGCGTGAAATGATATCACTTTAAGTCTTCATAAATTAGGGTGATGAAAATCAAGGAATTCATACCATTAAAAAATTTGATAAAAAGAAACGTTACGAAATGTTCTTCTGATCTAAGTAATTTATCTGCACTTAAATAAACATAAGTTGCTATTAACACTGAAATAATAATTCAAGATTTTATTTTTAAAAAAATGAAATAATTATCATTTAAAATAAAACTTATACAAAAATTTATTAAATTTTGGTGAAATATTTCCTCATCTTATTTAAAATCCGAATATAGCATATATCATGATCTTAATTCCAAATAATTATTGAATTCAGACACAAGTTTAAAATTTCCATGTTTATACAAGCAGCGTTAAAATATATCCAATCAAAAACGAACTTTGACAGCAACCTTTCGAAAGCTGAAAATAATCAATATCTCTTAAAATTTAAGCTGTAAAAAGGAACATTCTTCTCGCCAAAGAGCATGCAAATTTTTCGCACAAAGCAAGCCGAAAACAACTTCAAGTGCTCTAGAAACGCACTTAGTAGCAATCCCCGTCTCCCATTATCTTCCTGCTAGCATGTAAGAAAAAAAAATCGCCAAGAAAGGCATCAAGTAAGGAGGAGAAAAAGAGAAGCTAGCAGGCCAAGTAAAAGAGGAGAAAAAAAATGACGATATTGCCTGTTGATCCCTGGGCTTTATACTCCCGCCTTCATTCCAGCACCCCTTCGACCCCCCCCCACATTGTTTCAGGAGGCTCCGTGGAGATACAGACAGGGAAGGAAGGCTGTACAAGATGCTGCCACATGACAAAAGTCACCTTTCGATGATATTTAGAAGTAAATGCCTTTCTCGTTTGACGGAGGGTGGTGTGAAGGACTCAAGGGGGTGAGTGAACGATGCCACCCCTCAGAGAACGAGAGCGAAACGAGAACGAAAATGTACTTTTGGAGTTTTTCCGAATCGACAAGTTCTTCTCTGGAAGTATGGGTGGCTGTCACCTTTTCCCGCTCAGTGCCCGGGGAGGGTTTAATGGAATATTTTGTCGAGGGTTTTCCTGCCCGAGGAGGAAGGGATATCGATTTTATAATGGCCCGGCTGCCATGTAGAGTGGCTGGTAATAAGAGGCAGTTAAGTCGAACGATATTTCTATTCTGGATTCTGGAATAGAATGTGATAGTCAGATCAAGTGATTAAATGGGCCGAGATGGCCTGGTTGGTAGAGCGTTGGACTCGCACTCCTTAGGTTACGGGTTCGAAGCTCACCGGCCAAAAAATTCCCCGAGTATGTGGCGATTGGCGCTCGTTAAATCTGTTCGTGGTCGCAAAGTCCTCCATATCGAGAGTAATATCATTGGGGGTACTGGGCTAGAGGTGATCGTTCTTTGTTCCAGATCTAAATTACGATCTGAGATGTATGAATGAATTTGCATGAATGCAGTACGCCCCCTAAAAAGGTTTGTGACGTGTGTGTAGCTAAGTCGTACTCTTGGCCCTAGATGGCGCTACTTGTAAAACAAGATACGTATATCCCCGGCATAAAATCTGCTGATGTATCGGCGGGGCTTGTCCACGGCAAGTACCATTAATCACAACAACAACAGTGATTAAATATCAAATTAACGAACTTTCACAAAGGGAGTGAGACATTTCTTCGAATATTCTTCAGTGAACTAAAACGGAACGCTATTTTAGACAAGATCTTCATATACTGATAAAACATATCACACCATATCTTGATTAAAAAAAACGTACCGTATTCATAACTAGTTTTGATTTTTTTCAAGTCTTTGATCCTATCTTCAGTTGTGTCAGAAAAATTCTCGTACAGAATAGATTTATTCTAATGTTTTAAATAAAATATTTGGTCTAAGGAAAAAATAATAAATAATAAACTTAAGAACCTTATCTAGCCAAGATTCAGCATCTCGAAATGTGCCCGAAATAATAGAAATAATATCAAAAATTAAATAACTGCTTTGTAAGACAATTCAAAAATATCTAATCTGTCAATTGTTTGATAAATTAAATATTGTTGAATTAAAGGGAAAAATTTATGATAAGGAAGTGATTTTATATCATACAAGTTGCATGTATTTACGTAGTAATGCAATTTAACCTTTATTAATTATCTACTTGAAAATATGAATCCAAAAAACTTAAATTCAACAAGTGGGATAAATAATGATTGCCATCAAGTGCTAGCCTGATGCTATATAAGGTAGATAATGATGTAGATTATATGTATACAAGAACGTATAGATGCTAATAAGAACATTAATATATTATCTAGAGAGCATCTGATTGCTTAATTGCAATCAAATATCGGAGATTTTGAAACTAACAGCATCAAGCATCAGGGATCGTCAAAAGGAAAAGTTTAGGAGAGAAAAGCTTTACTTCTCACTGGCTATTTTTTGGTATTCGTTTATGAAGAATGTTAAAAGAGTGGTAGTTATAATGTCAATAGAAAAGCCTACGACAATGAGACAGGATGCTTTATCTTTAAAAGTCACACTTCATAAAAAAAAATTCAAGGTTATATTTAGTTTCATTTGGGGAAGAGATATTTCAAAGAAAAAATAATAGTTTTATTGCATTAGCGTTGCTTGAACATTGAAAATGGTAAAAGTGTGGTTTGGTGTTGTTTCCGTGCGCCAAGGATGCCATATCGCCAATAAAGATGGCGAACAAAATAAAAACTTCAGAAAAACTTACGGTTATCTGTCTCCAGAATAAAATAACGATCTTTACTGATAGCCATTGTTTTATCTGACTTTTACCTTTTCAAAACCTTTGAGATCACTATCGCTGCTTATCTTAACAATTTTGAAATAAAAAAGTTTTTCAAACCGTCTACGTCGGTCTATCGTGTAGAGAATAAAATTTAGAGAAGGGGAAATCTTCGCCATCTGGAGAAAACACCTTACAGAATTGTTTAACATTAAAAAAATTCCCCAGTGGCTTCGCTAGCAGCGGGAGAGGAATCCAAGTAGGTTCTCTAGCTCATAGAACGTAAGGACTGTATGGATAGTCGGAGTAGTACATAATCAAAAGAAAGATGCAATTAAATCATTCTCCATATAAAATTTCAAACAAGCATACTTTTCGCAACTTCATCAATTTGTAAATATATATATTCCATTCACCTTTCATCCAATATTCAGATTCAAAAATGTTTCCTGCCGTCTCATTCACCATGCATACGTTCTTAAACAATTACTGACATAATGAATTAGCAAGGAAACCGTTAGTACAGAAAAAGAATTACGAAAAAAGCAAAGAATTCCATTGCAGACGATTTCTAAAACACACACCGACAGTTAATAATTGCAAAATAATAAAAAATTTTATGTTCGTATTCACCTTAAAAATAACAATAAAGTGCCTTATTAACAAAAAAAACTTTTAATTATAATACAAAATTAAATTAAAATCTTACATTTATGTTTTTTATTATTTTTAATGTAACATTTTTCATAAAGTGGTTGGTGTTCAGGTACGACTCAACCACATTAAAAAGAAGTAAACAGTACAACATTAGGGTTGCTATAAGATCGTTTTGTTGGGTTACCATATTGGCGATAAACTCTGGAACCCTCCAAACCATACTTTAACCTTGATAATTTGCAGGGACAAATTTTAATTGATTAACATTTGATCATGGATTCCTAATATGGATGAATTCTTAAATTAGTACAATAATGTACTCAGCACTGAAATAGTTCCATTTTCCAAAATTAAAGGCCATACAAAATCAGTTTGGAGTATTGTTAACATCAAATGCTAACATTCTTGCTAATTTAATTGGTATATTTCACACTATTACTAATTTCATTTTGCTAATAATCTTCAACGCTACTTTTCCAATCAAAATCTAATTAGATGTTTTGCTTTGCTGGTCTCATTTGCAAATTAAATTCCTTAAAATACAATGTAATTATATTGGTTAGCAACCTCAACTATTAGTTATGATTCCAATAAAAGTCTTATTAAATTGAGTGATTAAAAAATTGCATGGTATGTATTTTAATCTAAAATATTTATTTAATCTAGCGTCCCCGTTGAGGTGGTAGTGGAATGCGAAAAATTTGGTTCAATTTCTCTTTTGATTATTTCTATTCAAAATGTAACTATATTTTTCATTTATTCCTTGTATTTAAAAAGCATTAATATTGAAGTAAAAGATAATGCTTGGAATACAATGTAATATAGCAATTTCAGAGTTACATTTTTCAAAAAAAAATTAAACAAAAGGAAACTTACCAGTGACTGTGAATGAATCTTTATTGTTGCCTACTAAGAATTCATATCTTTTTGTAAATTTAATGAAAAAGCATATTTAGAAAATAGAATAAACAGTTCTTTCATTTCCATTTTTATTCCAATTAGTATGGAAATCAAAGTGGCAGTACCCCATGCCCCATGAATGAAATCAAAACGCACAGGCCACAAACGTGGATAAGAAATACACTCCATATCCATAATTCCATCCTTTTACCATCCTTAGCATAAATGTTGTTACAGTGTTGCTTCAGATTTGCAACAGATTTCAAGATATTCCACCAGTAAATTGTCTTGAGCGTAGTATGTCACATCCAAAATTAATGCGTCACAGACATGCATAAGGAACACTCACCACATCTTCTCCTATTCATGGTTATGGTAAATTGATGATTAAATCTTGTCATTGCAGTAAGGATTCAAGATCTGATTTTCTCTACAATCCATCAAGTATAAAAGTTTGGGATACAGTAAAGCTGACTTTGTCAATTAGAATTTCTGAGTTGTGGTAAAATCTTTAAATCTCAATGGAGAATTAAGTTTCATATGGTTTTCGCAGGTTTTTTTGGTTTCATTTGGATTCGAAGACACTGAAATCTATAATGGATTAGAAGACATTGAAATCTATAAAGGATTCGAAGACACTGAAATCTATAAAGGATTCAAAGACACTGAAATCTATAAAGGATTCGAAGACATTGAAATCTATAAA
>JAOUZG010010699.1:839615-850302 GCA_026289955.1 Argiope argentata
ACTGAAATCTATAAAGGATTCGAAGACATTGAAATCTATAAAGGATTCGAAGACACTGAAATCTATATAGGATTCGAAGACACTGAATTCTATATAGGATTAGAAGACATTGAAATCTATAAAGGATTAGAAGTTAAAATCCATAAAGGATTCTACGACGCTACAATCCGACTGCCAATCCAGTAAAATTGCCAAGAAAACCTTAAATATTCTAGGATTCTTAAATCAATCATCTAGTTAACAGATGCCTAAAACAGAATATATTTATTTGAAAAATAAGAGCAAGGCAAGACAATTATAAGGTTAAAAGGAACAATATCTATGAATTATTACATTTTTCCGAATTTTGATTTACTTAGAATTTAATTTTTCAAATTACAAAATATTCGGTTTAAAATTTTAAAGGGCGAAAACAAAACGATAATAGAGTACATTGTTAGTTCGTAGTCAGACGTTCGCCCAAAACTAATTTTTTCAAAAGAATAATTTCGATTTTTTAGATAATATTTCATCCCATACAATAAGTACAGGGATCATATCTGATGATACATCTGTAGCTGTTGCATGTGAAATAAAAAATACACACACAAAACGATTAAAAAAAAGGGAACAATATATCATACCAAAATGGGCGAAGCTACAAACCTTCGAACTAAAACCATACAATTCTGCTGTCAAGAAGGGATCTATTTCCAGCAAAAGAGAAACAAAAAAATAGAGAGAAAAAATGTTTCGGTTTTAAATCCCTTATTTAGAAAAGAGGCTCTGTAATCGTAACCAATTGCTATTATCCCCCATCGCTGCCCCCCCTTAAAATTTTCCTTCCCCCACCTCCATTCTCTCCTCAGTCACTATTAGATAATTATCAGTTGTCGTCCTCAGCCCTGTGGATCCATTCATCAGGAGATCTCATGACTGTCAGTTTTAATCCTTCAATCGCAGTTTCGCAGAAATCTCGAAAAATACCCCCAGCGAATTCATGCCCCCCCTTTCAAGTAGAATTCCCTTCATATCCGATAGTGATAGACTTTGTTGCCTCCCCCCACCCCAGCCGTCGCTTCCATAAATGCGTGTCGAAGACAGATTGCGTGTGCATATCGAGCGCGCACGGTTCCTGTCATACGAACTTGTTGAAAACACGTGTTGGGGTCCCTACATCCTCGTTAGCGTGGACCATAGACGGGGTAAGATAAGGTGATGGGAAGAACAGGCAGGTGATTCGCTTTTTTTTTTTTTTTTCAAAAAGTGGGTGATATGTTTCCGCATCATCTGCTTTTCTTTTTTCGGTTAATGCTTTCAATGCAATATTTGATTTATATTTAAGCATATGAGTGGGAACTTTAGCAGCTGAACTCATAGCTCTAAGGTATTTTCAAAAATTAATCCTTGAAATAAAAAATAGATTTTTCTATGTTATTCTATGTTATAAAACCTGAGATATTCTATAGATTATAAAAAAATATATGATGATGTGTTCGCTTTACAGCGGAAAGAAGGGTGCAGTAGCTTCTAAGGGCCCTGAGTGCTCGAAGACAAAGTGTGACTTCTATCTTAAAGGAGGATGATACACATACGCTTTGATCAACAGACAACCCCTTTTTACAGGGGGGAGGCACATTCACGCACCTCAAAGATAGTACACAGAAGAACAACCATGCCTTACCGGGATTCGAACCCGGGAAGCCCGAATCAGAAGGAAGACACGCAACTTCTGTGCCAGGACGAGTCGCATATAAGCATATATAATTGTGTATATTTGAAAGGCCGTAAATCAATTTTAAAAGCGTGTTCATAAGTATATCTATGTTAGATAGATATAATTTTTTTGCATATTTATGAAGCATGTTAAGCATAAATAAAATTCTTTTTTATAAAAATAGAATGAAATCTTACACTATTACAATATTTACAAACATCATACCTCGTTTCGATTGTTTTTATTTCTTTCTAATTAGTAATATACTTTTAAAAGCTATTTACAATAAGAAATGTCACAATTTTATTTTATTTTTAATTTTTAAACGAATAAATTTTTATTATTTTTTATACTTAACATGCACTCTAATTATGTTCACTGTAATTATTGATTCTTCCATCAAATATTATTTGAATTTGGATCGATTTCAACCAGAATTTTGCTCTGGATGTTTCAGGTTTTCTTATAAATATAAAAACAAGAAGCACTTTCGATATGCTGATAGGAGAATAATAATTTTAAGCCGTTTTATGGTTAAAATTGCTCATTCTCTCTATAATTATCTTACATAAGATATTATCCTAAATTGTAAAATAATTCTTATTTATGAATAATTAAATTTCTAGGATATTTACTATCAAAAATTTCCAATTATTAATTTATTAATTACTACATTTAATTCCTTGGCAAAAGAATGCATTTAAACTATCAAACTAATTAACATATTCTATTTAGAATTGTCTGTGTTCATTAATTAAAAAGTTAAATACAAAAAAGCACATCCCCGCAACAAACGTAATATATATATATACTTAAGAATGGTCTTGTAATTTGTTTTATTATTTAAATTAACTGTCACTTTAATTTTATCCCAGGTTTAAATATCTGATGTTTTCAAATGGATGTATATAAGTTATGATATATGCGAAGAGAATTCTTTGATTTAGTTACAAATTTTTTTCACTATCTCAATTATATGTCATCATACATCATATATGCGTCATCGATATAAAACATGTCATTAGAATATTCTGTAAAAATATGTCGTAATATATAAGATGTTGAAGTTTTCTTTAATGTTAGTGTATGAATGACATAGACGTTTCATTTACGTGAAACGTCTATGTCATTCATAGTGCAAAAAAAAAAACAGTTCAATAGTTAGTAAATGCTTTTAAAAATGGTATAAATATCTCAAATATCCATTCACTATTTCTCGAGTTTTTATGGCTTAAGCAAACAGACGCTTTCAGGAGACTTCATTTTATAGTATGTATAGATAATCAAAAATAGCTACAAAATTTTTTATAACGCATATTCATAAATATTTAGACTATTACAAAGGTAAAAATATGATACGTACGTACTCAAAACACAGGGGATCATTTCGAGGGTGGATTTCTTTATTTTGCGCATAATGAGATTTGTATCGTAGTTTAAAGCAGACGTAAACAAAGAAATGAATAGCATATGCATACCTCAGTTCTATGTGCAAATGCACATGCACAGTTTGCGGTTTTCGGGCATGCGCAGATCAATTAAAATCACAATTATAAAACTCCCCTTTTTATTTTGATATGATTTTAATATGCTAAAACCTTCTCCAATTAAATGCTCTTCAAAATGGTGTAAATATCTGCAGTATACGTTAGCTATTTCTCGAATTTTTAGGGTTTAAAGATACAAACGCTTTCAAAAGACTTTGTTTTATATTATGTATAGATTAAGCATTCATTTATCCATGCGTTTATTACATTTTTGATACATTATTTACTTATAAATAATTCCATTTACCATCTTTATATAAATTTTATATTAGAATTTTTCAAATTATCATGTCAAAACATGATGTTGATTTGGGAATGAGGTTTGTGGCGTCAATAAAAATCCGTAGGCGAAAAATAAACATTTTATTATCTGGGCGAGCATCTAAAAAAGTGAGCATTTAATAACGCGCTGCCATCGCATTTACAAAAGCTGTGATTAAAATAAATAAGTTAATGAATGCAGCAAATAAAACCTAGAAAAATGTCACCTTGAGCAAGTGATTATATGAAATAAAATAAATATGAAATGTGAAATTTTTTTAAAAACAATAAATGCGAGTCAAAGGTTTTTTTGGATTGTTTGCAATACTAAAGTGACTCACTCGATGAAACCATTAAAATGAATAAAAATATAAT
The DNA here is from genome assembly GCA_026289955.1 of Argiope argentata. Lineage (NCBI taxonomy): Eukaryota > Metazoa > Arthropoda > Arachnida > Araneae > Araneidae > Argiope > Argiope argentata. Next base: position 843,495 of record JAOUZG010010699.1, read on the forward strand.
TTAACTCGCACGAGCACATGGTGCTTGGCCGTTCAAGAAATAATGTTCTAACATGATACATTGAAATATGCATAGTAGATTTAATTTTATTCTTTATTTTTTAAAAATATAAATAAAATAAAATAATAATTATATATTTATAGCACATTTTGAATGTAACTTTACGATGTATCTATTCAAGGCTGGTTTTGTTTCTCAGCTACTGCTTGCTATCCACGCTTGCTATCTGCACGAACATCTTTAAAAAATCTGCTTTCAATAACGCGTCACCATTTGCATTTACAAAAGCTCTGATTAAAAAAGATAAGTTATTGACTACAGCAAAATGTCATTTTGAGCACGTGATTATATGAAATGAAATAAATAGAAAACGTGATATATTTTTTCAAACAATGAATGCGAGACAAAGTTATTTTTTATGATCGTTTGCAATACTAAAGTGACTCATTCGATGAAACCATTAAAATGGATAAAAATATAACTTAACTTGCACGATCACGTGGTGCTTGGCCGTTCAATCAATGATATTCAGACATGATGCATTGAAATATCCATAGCAGATTTCATTTTTATTTTATTAAAACACTGTACAATAATATATTTAAGCACCTCCAAGAACAGTATCAAAATTTAAACCCAGCCTGAATTTAAACAACTGTAATCGCATTCTATATTCAAAACAATTCCGTCGGGTTTGAAAGATATGCTAATAAATATAAAATAACCGCAAGGAAATACACATTTCTATCTACATTTTATTCTCCCCCACATTTTATAGCTCCCGTGTGCAGAGCGCCCGGCCAATCCATCTTCCCATCGAAAGCGAAATAATGAAAACCGATGCATTTTCTTTGTTTCTTGGAGCAAAATCAGAGCCGATGTTTGATATGCCGTCACGCAACATCAGCCAGGAAGGGAGGGAGGGAGGGAAAAAAATTAAATCCGAATATGAAATTGGAAACGCAGATTGCCGACCCTCCCGGATTCTCTGAGCCAGCTGTTGCATGCGTGTTGATTTCGCAACACGTGCTCTACTGCTGATACGAACATTTCCGAGTGACTCAGACACCTCTTTCCCCCTCCGTGCGTCATCCCCCGACGAACTCTCCCACCCTGGGTCTTAGGGGGAGGGGTAGATTTGTGTGAGCACCCTGTGCATCGAAATCGCTCGCACGCGCCGCAGTTAAGACCACTTTGAAAGATACTGGCATAGATCTTGTGTGCACTTTTTTCACAACCTTTTCTGGAAAGATTTTAGCATTTATGTTTCGAATGGATATTTTGATTTTTCAGAAAAATGTAGTAGAGCCGTTATTTTTTTAAAAAATAAATGAGATAAATCAAATTCGATCAATTCACTATCGATGATCATAAAATTACATGATGTAATTGTTTCCTTTGGGTTTTTTTTCTCTATTTATTATATATATAAATAAATTGTACAATTAAGACCGTATTACAAAATACTGGCATCGAACATGTGAGCACTTTTTCGAAACCTTTTTTGGAAATATATTAGCATTTACGTTTGGTGTGGTAATTTCTTTTTTAATAAATAAGATAAATAAAATCCACTTTTAATAAATGTAAAACTATATTATGCTAATATTATAATAATATTTAATTATATAATATGTTAATATTTAATTACATAATGTAAATTATGTTAATATTTAGCTATACGATGTAAATTATGTTAATATTTTATTATATAATGTAAATTATGATAATATTTAATTTTTATATGGTAATATTAATTATAAATTATGTTAATATTTAATTATATAAAAGGTTTTTTTTAATTTATTTTTACTTTGTAAAGCGATTCTAAGTTCTATTTCTCTAAATTCAAATTTTTTTATAATCAATGGAGGAATTTAACAGTTTGGTAATAATTTCTAAGATTTTGCATTAATTTTTTTCAAAAGTTTTTGTAAATATGTTAATTTTTACGGGGATTTTTTAAAAACATAATAATAAAAGGAGCAAATTTCTATTATGTCTAAAGTTGTACCGTTTACAAATAATCACTTAATGTCTCCTATACATATAAACTTTTGATATTTCATTGTCATTTAAAATGAGCATGAAATTTAATGAAATGAAGTGGGAAGTGAACGAACCCATATTAACACTAAATTCTATGAAATTCGTTAACTGATATTTCTTAAATACTATAGCTAATAAGAAAACTTAAATTTATTTCGGGAATTAAAAATTATTGATTGCTGAAATTTTTGTTAGGATTTTTTCCCCTTTTCCTTAGAAACTGCCATATTAAACAATACAACAGGGTTTTTTAGAATCATGTTGGATAATAATGTTATTTTAGTTAGGAGGTTTAGATATCTCCAAAATTTACGGACAAAAAATACTTTTACCTGTTTTTACTAATATTGTATTCTTATTACGTATGCTTCTTTGCAAGCAGATGCGTTTTTAAAAGGTTGATCTGATTTTATCAGAATTGCTTTATTATTATGTATGTTTCTTTGGCAGCAGATGCGTTTTTAATCCCTTAACAGGTTTATTTTCTTTGCTAACTAATAAGATGGCACCTACTATTTTGGGAGTATTTCATTATTTTGATTCAAATGGAAATTCATCGAATATTTGACTTATCTATGTATTCGAAGTCATTTTACTATTGAATTATAATCGTTATGAACGGTATAGTTTTTGTTTACAACTATCAAAATTCGATAAATCGAAGCTCGTGCGGCATATGGTCAAACCAGTTAAGTGGTTAAAAGACTGACGAGGAACCATGACGACATAGCAGTTATTTCATCTCAAAATCGATCGAGTTCCAAAACTTTGTTTGCCAAACTCGTGATTGTTTAAAACTGGTTTAAATTGGTTAATAACTTAAATTAATTAAGATTAATAACGACTCAAAAATAATAACGTTCTCACAGGATAACTTGAAATTAAAGAACGAAAATTTCATATTTTAAAAACTTTTACAAATAGAAATGTAAGAGGAGAAAGAATTTTAAACAATAAAAAAAACTCGTACTCGACAATTCGAATAAATTTTATGTTTGAGCCGAGTCCAATCTTCTCCCGAAATCGATTTATCTGGCAATTGCTTTAACTCTCTGAGAAAAATATAACTAAAAAAATACTATAAAATAAATTTAAATGAAAATTGTCTACCAGTTCATGCAATTTCAAGTGAAGATGTTGTTGTTGCTTATGTCACTTGCCATGGACAAGCCCCCTCCTGATACAGCAGCAGATTTAAACCGAAAGAAGCGCTCTTGTTTTATGAAGTAGCGTCAACTAGGGCCAAGAGAAAGACTTAGCTACACACTCATCATACTTTCGCTTGCACGGTCCTTTTTTACAGAGGGGCGCAGTCACCCATCTCATAGAAGAACAACCATGCTCGAACCCGGGACTCCCAGAACACGAGGAAGACGCGCTACCTCTGTGCCGGAAAGCGGGTCAAGTGAATATGTTAATAACAAAAACAAAAACCTAAATAAATAAAATGCAAAATATAATTTTAGTATCTTAAGTATCAATCATATAAATTTGAAAACCAAATACGTCAAAGAATTCATCGTTTTCATTCCGTGTATATGCATATATGTAAATACGATTACTCGTGCTATTGTAATTAAGCGCAATTTAGATAAATGGAAATAAGTGTGGGATATTGTAATAAATGTTGTTCATATTTTCGATTACATCAATAGGAATACAAAGGTTTCCAAAATGAATGTATTCTGCTCTATGCTGGAGATACAAAACCTTCTTCTTTTTCTCTACAACCGACCACCCTTCCACGACTGTACGTAGCAGTATCGACAGGATTTGTTGTGGCTGACTGTGGGCTGTAGCAATGTCCAACATTACATTGACCGAATCTGTCAAACTAATATTCTCTTCAAGAAGATTGACCCCAAAGTGGTCATAAACTGACCCTCACATGTGGTGCGTTGAAAATAAAAATAGAAAGCAATCTGGCTTTCTTATTCTAAGCTTACAATTTTAATTCAATATGGAGAAAGGAGAATAAAGCTTTTATTAGAAAGTATTATGGTGATGACGTAACCACTTTAGAATGGAAGAAAGGGTGCAGTAAATTCTGTTGGTATAGACCCCTGAGCACCCGAGGGCAGAAGTCTGACTTCTGGCTCATATGAAGATGGCACACACACATTCGATTGAACAGCCCGTTTTTCCAGGAGAGCACATTCATACAACTCACAGATAGCACAGAGAAGAATAACCACGCCCTGACCGTGACTCGAATCCAAGGCACCCAGATAACGAGGAAAACAAGCTACCTCTGGGCCAGGATGCTGGTATTATAAAGTATAAAAAACTATCGAAATTAACTGTTTTTTTTTTTATTTTATTTACCTTATCAAAATTTCCTGATCCTCTAAATTAATTTAAGTAAATAAAAAGGCAGGTTAATTTTTCTGAGTTAACTAGTTTAAAAAATGAAGAAAGTTTCTGTTATTAAACTACCAATACAATCGCAGACTTATATATTTTCATTTTCATTCAATAGACATACGAAAAAAAATATTTCTGAACAATCTCTTGACACTACATTATACCTCCAGATTATTCAAAATAAAACCATACCATCATAAAAATGTCTCTTTCAACTCACCCGGATCGAAGGTCGGGTTTTGAATCATCAGGATATCACAACAGAATAGATGAGAATTATAATTAAGTCCTAAGAGTCATCATCAACCACAATACAATACCTCAGCAGGAGGCAAGTCCCATCATCGTTGGGGGTAGCAGCTCCCATATTACTTGTGTACCCACCAGGGTGGCCAGCACCAACCACCATACCGGGTTACCATCTCCATATTTGAGGTATCCTCCTCATAGGGATAAGATAAAACAGTGTCCTCCAACTTCCAATAAGAGAAAAAAAATCTTAGATTTAATCAGAAAAAAAAACTGCTTTTTAATATATTTCCCTGACGTAAAATAAGTTTTGAAACATTTCGATTATATCAACTTTTTAATAATTATTCCCGCTTCTCTCTACATTATCAAGAATTATTGAAACCCACATTGAGATAAGAAAATGATTTTCTTATCTCAATATTATAATAACTGTTAGCTTGTAGTAGGATTGATAATATTCTATAAAAGGCGACATCACATCTTCATATCACTTTACCTCGAAACTGGTTTGGTTTCAATGCATAATGCCATAAAAAACTTCAAATATTTAGTATTCCGTCCTATCTTCACAAAATAATGTCTATTGAATAATGTCTACAAAATAAGGTCTACCGTATGTTTGGAAGATAAAAACTCGAGAAATACTTAACTGATATTGCAGATATTTGTACAATTTTGTACACATTTATTGGGTAAAGCTATAGTATATTGAAGTTACATCGAAATTTAACGGATTTTATTATCATGTCAGAACATGACGTTATTTTGGGAATGAGTCAACAAAAATCCGTAGGCAAAAAATTGAAATCGGCTTCTCAAGAAATCGGCTTTTAATAACATTGCATTTAAAAAAGCTCTTATTAAAACAAATAAGTTAAACACTACAGTAAATAAAATCTAGAAAAATGTTCGTGATTATATTAAATGAAGTTAATAGGAAATGTGATTTTTTTAAATCAATAAACAACGAGACAAAGTTTTTTGAATCATTTGCAACACCAAAGTGACTCATTCGATGAAACGATTAAAATGATTAAAAATATAATTCAACTTGCACGAGCACGTGGTGCTTGGCAGTTCAAGAAATGATGTTCTGACATGATACATTGAAATAATATGAATAGAAGATTTCACTTTAATCTTTTTATTTAATTATTATTTTTTAATTATTTGTGATGATTTTTTAATAATGATTCGCGACTGTATAAAACAGTAATATATGCATTTTCACTTATCCGAGCATATGTGAAAAACTCAAACAGCGCATGCGCATCTAGCAAGAGCTTTGGTATACGTATGATATACATTTCTTTGTTTACATCTGATATTAAATGACAAATTCAACCTTCATTATACTCCCAAAAAAGGAAATTTAATTTTGGCTGGAGCTCATTAAATTACAAAACGTTTGTTGCATGATAAGGAAAATATAGAAAATAAATATTCGGTTATGAATATTAGAGAAAGAATATACACACTTAGGGAAAGAGAGTCTTCTATTGAGTGAAGTAATCGTACCTTTAATTCATACAGCAATTGCATTTTAGAGACAAAATGAATCTGATGAGGAGTGAAGTGACTCCTATCTGCTGACGGAAAAACATATTTAAATCTGAAACACAGGAAAAGAAGTGAAAGATCAAAAATTGTTGAAGTTTAGTTTTATACTTTAGTTTAAAGCTTATCAAACATTATTATTATATTTAAAACTTATTAAAAGTTTAATTTTATACTTTTTGGTTCGTTGAGTTGATACTTCAGTAGTGTTTTATAAATTTACTATAAAAATATATATTATAGAATGCCATAAAAAATAACATTATATATAAATAATGTGTAAAAAAGGTACTAATCATAATCAAAAAGAAAATTGTCTAATCATATGCTTTAGATTAAATTCTGTGCAATGATTTTCAATTTTATATTCATAATTAGGATATATTGATAAATATAAATTTACAAAAATATAATGAAATCTTCAATAATAAATTAAAATTATCATGTTATAACGTTATTATTTGTAATTATATATCTTAATTAATTTAAGTCATTTATCAAATTAAATCGATTTGAAGCAAGCACGAGACTTTTCTGACGTGTGTGTGTGTGTGTGTGTGTGTGTGTGTGTGTGTGTGTGTGTGTG
>JAOUZG010010699.1:850312-886979 GCA_026289955.1 Argiope argentata
GTGTGTGTGTGTGTGTGTGTGTGTGTGTGTGTGTGTGTGTGTGCGTGCAAAGGTTTGGAGACCGACCGAGATGAAATAACAGCAATGATGTCATTGTTCTTCGTCACCCTTTTAAAAACACATCTGCTGTCTAAGAAGCTTACATAATAACATAATAATAAAGCAATGCTGGTGAAAGCAGGTCAACTTTTTAAAAATGCATCTGTTGTCAAAGAAGCCTACATAATAATAATACAATGCTGGTAAAAGCAGGTAAAAATATTTTTTGTCTGTAAATTAGGAAGACATCAAAACCACCTAACCAAAACAACATCATGTTCTGATATGATAAAAGTATAACAGATAGCATCAAAAAAGTAATTATAATTAACAAAGATAGTAAAATTTGAAAATCGTTATCATACCTAAGTAGGCCAAGAAAACAACTTATATAATGAAAGAAGTATTATAATTTTGACGGAAAAAATGAGCTTCCGAAATGACAGTAGAAATAAATCATTCAGATTTATTATGTATCATAAAATAAAATGTAATAGATACAGAAAGCTTATATCTTGTTCAATTACGTGTTTCTGTGTCTTTGGCATTTTATGCTCATAAAAATGAAAGACAAAAGATGTCATTGTTTAAATTCAGATGCCGTTTTACTTTAATGTAACTCAGAGAAAAAGAAATTAGCTAATATCGGCGCTGAAAAAAGATAAAAGGTATTTTTCTCACTTTATGAGTATATTGTCATAACGGTAATATATACCAGTCTGACAGTTTTTCGTTTCTAAATCATAAACTGAAAAAAGGTGTAAGAACCATTAACATTTAACATGCGATATAAGGAAATGAATGCTATTTTCTATCCATATTTAGTATATGTGAACACTAAATAACTGCGGCAATAAAATGGAGAACAAAAGAATGTGGTCTAGACAGGGAAATTGCGAAACTAATTTTCTCTGAGCTTTCATTTTACTAGTGGCAATTGCAATGATTAGAATAAACTCAAAAAACATACTCTCAGAAAGAATACGGAATATTTTAAGGTTAAATCAAGTTGAATATGTTTAAAATTTCCACTGTAAATTACAAATTTTTCATTCTTTATGCAAATCTGAAACCAAAGGTTCAATCCAATCAAGGCGAATTAAATATTTTTACTGATGTTGTTAAACTGGAAATCCTTCAACGTTTAAATTGTCCCAAAAATATAGTTAAAATAAGAAAATCAGAAAAAAATAAAGTACTTTTAATGAAGGCCACTTTTTTTTTAACAAACAAAATATGTGCAACTTATTTCCTAATGTAAACTTATAGATTAATAGACACCAGCATGATAAATAATGTACAGATAAACGAAATATATGTATTCTGAAATATATATGAAATACATGCAAATGAATTGTTTATTTAGTTATTAATATGGTAGTTATAATTTTATTTATATACTAGGTTTACCCACGACTTGGTAAAAGTGGAAATTTTGATGCATATGTATGAAAATTAGTGGTCTGATCCCAGTGTAAAATGTCATCAAACCGTATCATTTTGGTGCTATTAAAACAATTTTCGAAATTTAAAAAAATCGCCAAATTTTATCGAAATGGCCGAATGTGGCGCGAACTAGTTTCCAGCTGCTGCAGCGAATTAAAGGAAATACAGGAAAAAATTAATAAATACAGAAAAAGGGAATCCACATAAAAAAATTTAATTGAAAATAATGAAAGGAGACGAAATAAATACGCACAGTAGGAAAAAGGAAGAGAAATGAACAGAAAATATATATAGTAACATAATAAAATGACTTCAATGTAAACCCAAGCAAAGACAATTATCAAAAATTAACAACCTCGGAAATCATCAAATTTTGTATATCAATTGCATTCAATTGCTCGCATAACTAAACCGAAAATAATTTATTTACACTGGGTACCTGAAATAAAAATATACAGCAAGAAAATTATTCAAACCGTTTTGCTGGTTAGTCTGGCTAAAATAAAATCAAGCAAAGAACACACAGCACATGCCAATTCAACACCAATTAGGGCAACGCAAATGAGTAAATATTCTACGCCAGTTGCAGTAATGCGGATGAGAAATTTTAATTTCCTTCATTATGTTTTATTTTGGTACTTTTCGATTTATCAGGCTCAATCGAAAAATTGTCAAATAATGTAGAATTCTACCAAAATTCTTATGGCGATTTTAAAATGAAAACTCGCCAAATAAGGTAGAATTCCGTCAAATTTCTTTGGTGATTTTTCTCTTGCACCCGGCTAACGAAAAAGTACCTTTATTTTAATCCAAAAGTACTTCAGAATTAATCCGAAATATCAATTAATTAACAATATTTAAATACATCAAACACTAAGAAAATAAGTAGAATCGCTTGAAATAATTTATCGAAAATATGATAAGCCTAACCTCATTAGCATAGGGCAAAACAAACTGAAGTCTTACTTATTTGGTGGTGGAGAAATGAAGATTTTTAGGGGGAAGTTAGTTTTTGATCAATAAAAATTCAACCAATCAATTAGCTGAAATAAATAGCAGCGTATAATCTACTCTAGACTATAATCTATCTCTGTGCTATATATCATCAGTCAAATCTATCTGAATGTGTGCTAATCTGCACTTTTAGAATCATACATATGCGGAAACTCAAAAAGGCAGTGAATTAAATATCAAATTTGGTATGCAATTATGAGACTACAATTGTAGTTTTGTTTCAAGTTTGACTATAAGTGTACTAATTTGAAACAATCACGAGACTTTTCTAACTGTTTCTATCCCATTATATATTATATATAATGATACTTTTTTAAAACTTTCATTCTCAATTTTTCTAGCAGTCAAACAAAGTTTTAGAGCCCAACTAATATTCAGATTTTTTTAAAAACTAGTAATTTCGACGAAACGTTCACTATTACTGGAATCTATTGTATACGTGGTAAAATCCAATGAACGTAATGCAGATTGATATTAAAATTACATTCTAATAGTTACAGTATTTTGAAAAATACAATTAGTAAGAAGCCACTTATAATAATATTAAGGAATTAATGTAAGTCATGTTTTACAAAATTGCAAAAGTTAAAACTGAAAAATAATTAAAAAAAAACGATTATCTTCTGAGCCCGAGATTAATTATTTAAAAATAAGAAATCGTAAACAAGCAAGAATATGACGTCATTTCATAGAAACGACAAACAAAAATCAATTGATTATAAATTTAATTAAAATCCCAAATAATGCCAGCAAAACAAACCTGAAATGTCATGGGTTAGGTGACTCGCTGACTACCAAGGAAAAAACGAAGATTTGTTGTTTCCAAATTTCGGACGCATCAAAATATCCTAATCAAAACACATCATGTTCTCATATAATAAAAAAAATAAAAATAAACATTTTTTTTTTCAAAATATCGACGCTTGTGTAATCTGATGGTCTCGTGACTATTTCCAACCGGTTTAAACTGGCTAATGACTTAAATTAATTTAAGACAATTCGTAAGAGTTCAGAGAATGAATGTCTTGGAAATCAAGTTGTAACTTCAGTTGGTGATAAATCCCTAAATGTGACAAAGCTTCTGCATTACTTTCTAATAACCTTAAAAAGCGAACAATGAGCGACAAGAGCGATAGATCATTAATTTGTTGCTTACGCATGTTGAAGATTCAAAATCCTCAAACCAAAACAACATCAAGATCTCATATGGATATAAAAACCACCTTATCAAGAATCAAGTGATAGATTCCTTTAAAATTCTAAATTTATGGCAAAGATTTGTTGCCTAACTTGCCTCCTAAAGTGCTTTGCGGTATAACATGTTTATTACAGAGCATTGTGAGAAATGTATAGGAAGGTTCATCCTCATTTATCATCATTCATTATCATTTAACTGATATACATTATTATATATATGCAAAATAATCAAGCTAATTCTTTATCATTTCAAATTAACCAACTTAATTAATTTTTTATTAAGTTATTTCAAAGTAAAATTCAAAGCAATAAAACTAAAGTCAATCTAAATTTTTATTGAATTTTAGAATCTACGATTTAGGATCCAGGTTTACGGATGGTAGAAAGCTCTTTCTCTGATATTGCAGTGGTCAGGATCCTTGCAGCTCAACTCGTTTTCATTCCCATAGTTCCATCCATACTCCCATGAACTGCATTCTCGATTGTGAAATTTATTTTCCGGGTCTTCTTTCCAGCGCGTTTTCAAGTAATCTGCTCGCCCTCTTCCATCGTGGCTTATGCCTGGAAAGTAAATGGTGAATTCGTATTTGAATTTTTTTTTTTAAATCATCAGAAAAAGTATGCACGATAACTATAATTAACTATGATTTAATTGTATTTTTAATATAACAATTATTTACTATAATTTCAAGGAAACTGGAGCCTATGCAGAATTTTATTCAGATAATATCACATGGATTCATGAATTTTAAGAGCAATTAAAATATTATAAAATATGCAGAGCGGGTAGAGACAAAATGTTTTAGATACTAGAATTGCGGATAAAATATCGCCAAAACTATGAACTATAGAGGAAGATTCAAAAACAATTTCCAAAAACTAATAATTCACAAACAAGAGAGAAAAGGAGTTCGGTTAAAATATTATAAAATATACAATGCGAGCAGAGATAAAATGTTTTAGATCATAGAATTTCAGATAAAATATCACAAAAATTATGAACCCTTGCGGGTGATTCATATTCGATAATGGACACCATCAAAATTTGAATCTCGTATAATGAAAAAAAAAATAAAGGCTATATATATAACCTTTTAAAAACGCATCTGCTGTGAAGAAGCATACGTAATAATAATGCAAAACTGGTAAAAGCAGATAAAAATATTTTTGACCGCAAATTTTTCAGACATCAAATCCTCCTAAACCAAGCAACATGATGCTCTTACATGATAAGAATATCTCTCAGAAGTGCTACAACAGTAATTGCACATGATTTGGAGCTTCAGATTTTTATATAAAATTAATTTTAAAATTGAAATATAATGATTTTAATTTTCAAATTTAGCCTTATAATTTTAATTTTAAATTTTAGCTTTAAAATATTATGACTAATTTTAAATTTTAGTTTTAAAAGTTTTTAAAGAATATTCTTATTAATTTTAATTTTATTTACTAGTACGCGAGCAAATAATAAATAGGTTTATATATTTAAATTTCAAAAAAGGGCTCTATAAAGGAATTGTTCATGTTTATCATGACATGCATTACTAATAATTTGAGATGAAAAACCAAGACCGAATTTTGCCGAAGTTTTAGTATTCGAAATAAAGCTTAAAAAGTTATTGAAGTTAACTAAATAAACAATAATGTATTTAAAAATGTCTAGCGATGTTAAAGAAATGGCATTGAGGTCATGAATAACATCAAAGAATTAGAAACTGTTATTCATTTAAGCAATCATCTAATAGGCCTTCAGTTTCTATTCTCCAGTATTCAGGTGCAGGCTTAATTATTCCTGAATCATTACCCTACTTAGCTGACACCAGCAGAGTTTTCAATTATTCGAGGTTCTACACGCAACTAACTTTTTTACTCATTTCTGATTACTCAATGAGGATAATTTTCGATTTAACCCTCCTGCATTTTTGAAATTACAGCCACTAACTGGAGGATCTAAGATACGTTGTATTGAGCAAAGTTCTGATTTTATATTATTTATCTGACGTAAAACTTGCATAAAAGCTTTTAAAAACTTTTCAGTTCCTATGATTTTGATCAGATAACTTATGAAGGGTAAAATCTTATTTCTTAAAGTATTTTTATCGCATGTAATCCTCAAAATTTCCACATTAATACATTTAAGAAATGTTATAGAGAATTCTTTCTTAAAGAATAAAGTTAAATTATTACGATGAATTTTGGGTACTTAAGTATTAGACCGTCGTTCTTTATCGCCAAATTTGAAGGCATCGTCAATAAGCTCCTAAACCGCAAATTGGTAGCATTAAAAAATATTTGGGAAAATTTAACCAGATAAATAACAATAAAATACGAAAACATCATGCATTTTTGGCCCAGTTTAAGATTCATGCTAGTTCGCTGAAGTTGAATTTTTAGGGGATTTTTAGCCAAATGTAACTTTGAAAATTTTTAATGCAACCCTAAATTGCATTTATCCGTTTTTGTTGCCATTCAAAATGGTAACTTTTTTTGGCGTATGTTTGGATGATAGGCAAGATTTTTTCGGGTTTGGCGAAAAACCGTCTATTAATCTTTTGCCTTTTAAGGATGTTTTTTCTAGTTTTTTTTAAAGGAGAATGATTACTTTATTAATATCCTTCGAAATCAAGATTCTGTGAAAAAATTAGGTCCTTGTTTATTAGACAGTCGATATTTATCACCAAATTTGAAGGCGGCGCCAATGAGTTGCTAAACCGCCAATAATGGTTTAAAAAAATCCACCATTATTTAAAAAATTGTTCAAACTTTAACTGTCGTTGGCTATTTTGTTGGTTTCGTCAGCGTCGACGGCTTATCCGCCAAATTTGAATCCGATGCCAATGAGATACTAAACCTTTGGGGATCGTTGGCTTCGACGGTCTAATACGTAAATACTGAATTTTGCAATAATCATTCCTTGCACAGTTCAAATAGAGATGCTGGAAAGTCCTATCTAGATAATTTCAATCAATACTTTACAACTTCCTTAACAAACAAATAATTGAAAAAAAATTTAGCAGTAAAAACACTCAATAAAGAGTTTGAAACGTTCGTAATACTGATTTTTTACTTCTGAGCAGTTGCCATTCGTCAATAAATAAAAAGAACGATTCCTGTGCCTCACAATCTGTGCCATTATGTAATCAAAATGGTTATAAATGCAAGGATATGAGACGGTGTTTATTTATGAATAAATCTATAAAATATATATCTACAATATATATATATCTATAAATTCTTATCCATATCTTTATATATCCATAAAAGAGAGATTAATATATACAATCTATGTATATTTTTTATAATATAATAAATTATTTCTCTTTTTTGTGTCTAAAAATGGTATCCAAAAATATTAAAATTCCCCTAAACTATAAATGAAATAAAACAGATATCAAATATCAAAAGAATTAGTATAGTTTATAATATCAAGATCAATAATCTGTTTGATAACAATGATTTTTAATATTTAAGTTTCAAAAAATTCAGTTTTTATCCTCCTACTGATTTGTTACAAATAAAAATGATGGTGCTTTTCTGCTAGTTCGACAATTACTGAGAAAATGTAAGTTTTTTTAGGTAATTCTTTTATCACCAAAATATTATCAACTGATAACTTTATTAGTTTCATCTCATTCAATCATTAAAAATACTCACGTTTCATAAGGTGCACTTTCCGCGTTTTAGCTGCTGTCGAATTGAAAGAAAACTACCCAAAACTCCCAATTTTTTAGTCTCATTCCATTTACAAGATGTCTTGTAGGTGTTTAGTTTACATTAGTTATATTACCGTTCCGTTGTAAAAAAGCACCATTGCTATTTTGGCACGGAACTCGCAACTTTGAAGCGCGGTCAGATGACGAGGACCACACCTCCCTCCTGTTTTTTTTAATGGCACTTGTACGGCGAAGCTTTTTGCCCAGCCAGTGACTTTTAAAAAAAGGATGCGTCTCTTGTTTTGAGTAGCGCTTACTAGGGCCAAGAGTACGTTTACCTACTCAACCACGCAAATCCTCGGGGGGGGGACACGTAATTGGGGATGGGAGGCTTCCGGCATGGTGGTTGGATCTCGCAAACCCGATGTGTACACAAATAGGAGGGGATTTGGCTCCTCCCATCGATTACGTGATGTACTTCCTTCGGGGAGGGTTGTACCGTGGCCGGTGACGGCCATTAGAACTTAACCACAGTTTCCGCTACCCCACAGTTGCTGGGGCGGTCTGGTCATTCAGTGCTGATGGTTAATCCATGTACCTCCGTGGGGGGTCGGAGAGTCTGTTCTTGACTTACCTACTAACGCATCACACATTTGCTTACACAGCACATTTTTACAGGGGGAGACGTTCACACATCTCATAGATAGAATATATGAAGAATAATATTTATTTATTGTAACAGTGCTTTCTCTCATATGTTTGGTGCAGGAAAAAGTTATAATTATAATAAAATTGGTTTAGTTTAGTTATATTATTGCCCCGTTGTAAATCAACAATAGGAATTTGAACGTGATTTTGAACCACAGTCAGATAACGAGGACGGCACTTGAATAGGCACCTCCCTCTCCACACCACATTAGCTGGTGAACGCTTGGATCTGATTGAATATGCAACAAATTCCCTTGCCCGGCGTTTCTTTTCCGGAATAGGGTCTAGAACCTGAAACCCTGCAGTTCACAAGCCAAGACCTTAACAACAGGCCACCGTGACTCCCTGTCTAGTAGTAAGCTGCGGTAAAATTAAAAGATTATAAATGTGTCTAACAGTGAACGGGTTAAAATGAAATTACTCGCCTTCATATAGCTTGCTCTTCACAATTGGAGGTGGTATTTTCATTTCCGACGGAGCATCGGCAATCCTGATGAGAGTGTTTGTACCCGTAGCTCCATTTCTTGGAAAATCAAAATGCATTTCAGAGAGCTTATCCCATTTTTCTTTGTCTTTGCAGGTACACGTTAACTCGGTATCTTCAGCCTCTTCTGATTCCGAATCTAGGGTAAACTTGTCTAATTTAGAGCCATATTGTTGATGCCATTGTGCTCGAATCTGAAGGAAATATAAAGTTTTTGTGAATACTTTAACTGCCTGAAAAGGATAACTTTTCTGTTATTTATTCAATTATTATCATGTACAAATATTAATAAATAATAAATTTACTCGATTGTTATTCATTTCATAATAAATTTACTCCATCGTTGCACTACTTTGAATCTGTACACCTTATATTGGTCGCATCTTTCATATTTTGAGAAGTAAGAGTAATACAGATCCTACATTGATTTGAGATTTGAAAATGTTTTCGGTCGATTATTTTAAACGATTATGTATATTTTCTTAACGTTTGATGTATTTAAAATTAAAGAAATGTTTATTAATCAATTTTTCGGGTTCATTTTGAAGTATTTTCAAATAAAAATAATAAAGAATAAAGGAAATTAAAAATTTCTCCTCTGTATTGTGTTACCCCAACTGACGAAGAAGATTCAAGCATTTGCGTTGCCTCAATCAGCGTTGAAACATGGAGCCAATTTAGTGCGTTCTGAGTCTATTCTGATTTATTTTTTTCAACTGATACGAACTTGATTTTGTTTTGGCTAGATATAATTTTTGATAAATTATTTATATTAATTGTTATTATTTTTTAAAAAAAGTAACTAAAATAAAATTTTTCTTTGTTGACATAATTAGGAATTGACTTTTTTTATATTACTTGATTTTTTATATCTGAAATCACCTCTTGAATATATTCATGAAAATTGTTCTTTAAATTTACCTATATTTACATAAATTTTTGAACGCCTTGATAAAATATAGAAAGCTTGATGATAAAATATTTTCCAGCCAATTTTTATTTCTGACAATTTCAAACATATATTTGGCATTAAACTATTTCGACTATTTTTTAAAATCTGAGAATTTAGCTACATTAATTTGAAAATTTATATATGCTTTATAAGCCAAGGGTTGTTTATTAAATCTGAAATCACTGTATGCTTCTTTTACTCATTCCACAACATTTTGTGTTGAATTTCGAAGAATGGCAACAGTTAATTATAAATCTGCAGATTCTAGTATCGAATTTTCTGAAATATCACTTGACAAAATCTATAATTTTGTGGGAAGAACCGGATTTTTAGGTCTAACCGTTCAGCTATTTAAACTGACTGAAAATGAATGTTACTGCGCAGGAAGACTGAATACAAAGGTGGTTATTAATAAATTAAATCAGAAGCATATTTTAGTAGAAAATAATCCGCAGTAATTTCAATGAATTCAATTTGGGCAGAAAATTAAGTATCAAATAAACAAGAGAATTCTGTATCTACGCATTATACAGTCCAACTTTATCGTCAAATTTGAAGTCATCGCCAATGAGTTGCTAAACTACCAACTATGGCAATCCAGCAATGGTGTAATCCGTTTATCTTTATCGCCAAATTTAAATTCATAGCCAAAAAGTTATTAAACCGTTGGCGATCGTTAACGAAGACGGTATAATACGTAAGTACTGAGAATTCTCAGTATTATAATTTTGATAATAATTATTCCTGAAATTATATTTATAAAGTAAATTCTAAATTTGGGACAGCAATTTTAATTTTAATTAATTGAGAAGTAATGAGAGAGTCCTTTTTGAGATAATTTACTATATAATTAACTGAAATAAAGAGGATTTAAAAGATAAATATATGCTAGATAAAATAATAGCTTTAATAACAACTAACATATTTACAGCAAATTATATCTCAATGGGATGTAATTATTATCACTTTACGATAGTTATTTGATTGTAAATCAAAAATTAATTTAAATTAATAACTTATTTGAAATTCTACCGGAGAAAGATTAAAATTTTGAAAATTTATCATGTAATATTTAAGATAAATGAAGTTGTTGAATGAATTTTTCAATAGATTTTCCAATGAAACACATTTATTATAGTGATGACGACAAAAATTTGAGTAATCCACTTTAATTTTTATAAATGGAATATACAATTTCAATATGAAAAAAAGTGGAGTCACCGTTTGGCAAAAATCTGTTTAGTAAACTTTTTTCTTAAGTAAATTTTGATACTTACGTATTAGAGGGTGACGCCAACGATCAACTCATTGGCGACGGATTCAAATTTAGCGATAAACCGTCAACGTCAATGAAACCATCAAGATGGCGGACGACATTTAAGGTTTGGACAATTGATAAAATAACGGCAGTTTTTTGCCAATATTGGCGGTTTAGTAACTCATTGGTGACGCCTTCAAATCTGGCAATAAATATCGATGGTCTAATACGTAAGTACGTTTTATAGAATCTTGATTTCGAAGGATATTCATATGGTAATCATTCTCCTTTAAAAAACAGAAAAAAAACATCCTTAAAAGGCAAAATGTTAATAGATGGTTTTTCACCAAACCCGAGAAAAATTGTGATTACCATCCAAACATACGCCAAAAAAAGTCACTATTTTGAATGGTTAAAAAAACGGATAATTGCATTTTAGGGGTGCAATAAAAATTTTCTACTTTAAATTTGGCTAAAAATCATTCCTAAAAAATTCAACTTCAGCGAACTAGCATTATTTTTAAATTGGTCCAAAATTCATAATGGTTTTTGCATTCTATAGTTATTTAGCTGGTTAAATTTCCCCGAGATATTTTTTTCTATGTTACACAATTTTCATTTCCCCAAACTACAAAAATGAACCAAAGTCACTGAAAGAGAAATGAAGACGAAACACATGGATGAAGGTAAAAATTGTTTAGTTTTTGTTCTCAACGTTCATAAAATTATTATTATTGAAAATATATTTTGTTTCATGGCAAGTTGCAAAGAATTATGAAAGTACGCTATAATGAGCGATAAAAATGATAATAAAAATTGTATTAAAAAATCTCAAATATAAATGTTAACAATATTTTTTACAATACGAATAGAAAATTTCGGCGCTTTTCGGTTAGCTGGGCGCTAGCAAAAATCGCCAAATAAATTTGGAGGAATTTTCAATTATTTCGCTTTTTTTCACCAGCGCTAGGCTAAATGAAAAGAAATAAAATTTTATTTAATGTCATAACTATTTTAATTCTTTACTTAAGAATATTAATGATAAACATTTACGATAAAGTTGCACAAAAAAAATGAAAAATAAATTGAAATTAATGTTCAGTTTCTAGTCAAGTACGACAAAATCCTTACAAACTTTCACAAACCCTTCAAAGGACTGCCATTTTGGATGGTTGAAAAATATAAAAATAATTTTTAAGGTTGCAGAATAAAATTTTCAGCATTACTTCAGGCCGAAAAATAGCACAAAAATATTCAAATTCTGCGAATGGGAATTAAAATGAACCAAAATTTTATTGGAAAAAGTTTTATTACTATTATAAATAAAGACAATATTATGAGCAAATAATGTTTGCTTTCACCTACGTCATAACTTAATTTGCAAATTTCTAACCTTACGATCTTTCTTTAAAAAGTATTCTTTTACATTTTAATACAAGTTGCGGGAAAATCATTACCAAAATTAGAAAAATGTCAAATATTCTTTTTAGTTGGAGCAAAAGTCCCATTTTACCCATTGGTGGGATAGTTACTACAGAAGGCGAGTTATCTTCGTAGAAAAATCGTTGTTTGTCGAAGGCACTTATTCTTCAGCCCAACAGAACTATCTTTATAGTCTAAATATTTGATGAAAATCTAAAACTTCGTTAAATAAATGTAACTTTATGATGGACTAGATTGATACGAAACTTTTCTACTAAAACTTAAAATAAATTTTGGTTTTACGCAAAGTGCAAAAATAATCCACCAATCATCAAATAGATAAAAAAACGTCCGTATATCGTATAGCTACAGGAAATAATGAAAAGCACTTTTTATATACCTGCAATAAAAAATGTGCAGTACAACATTTTGTGCAAGATACTCAATGCAAATTCTTGTGAATTCGCCAAAACAATTCATTTTTGTAAATTCGAAATTATTTTTAAAAATAATCAATTTTATCTTTTTAGTTATAATATAAAGGAATCTTTTTAAGAATGATGTATTTTCTGAATATTAAAAATTCTAAAGTAAATATCAGAAAAATATTTAAACAATATTGGCATGACTTAATAGTAATGTATGGGGTTAAATCCTAATATACGGTACCACTTTGGCGAAATTTTGAAAAATGTTGCCAAGGCATAAACGACGCATTTACGAATGTCGCTAAATTTTTTTTTCATTGTATCAGCCCTGTTAAAAAAAAACTCAGGAATCATAGCTTAGCCAATCAGCCAACGAGTGTCCGTGGCAGAAATGCCGTCCCGGCTTCTCGGTATAAAGTCACCAAATCAAGGGGATTATATCATGTACGCTCGCCAAGGAATTTTGAAAAATTTATTTTTGGATGATTTCTCGCAAAATATAATATTGCTTTTTTTACAATCCTAAAGGAATGAAGGTGTGGTCTCCGGTGTATGCTCCAGAAACGCGGTTCGTAGCTTTTGCCGGGTTTAACAGAAACTAGGATCACGAATATCACAAAAACAATCCTAAATGTTGTGCCATCATTTCTGTTATTCATTCAAAATGCTGAACTTTGAGTGAATGTGCATACAATTGTCGTTATTTTAAGTACTTGGCGAGAAACCGCACATTAATTTTAAGTCTTGCCGTAATATCAGTTTCATTTGGTAAAAATTTTAAACAAAAAAAAATAATTTACTTTCTTTTCTTTGATAATTGCTTCATTCCATGCCTTGTAAATTTTCGGATCAAATAAATCCATTATACTTCACATAATACCAACGAACGATTGAATCGGTTCTTACTTCACCACATCTCTAATTTTTAGATTCAAAAAATTAGTTGAAAGACACGTGTCCAGAAATCTCGAAGCAGAGAGTTCCGAGGTAAAAAAAAATTAAACTCACGCTTTTCTGATGGGAAAATGGTTTTGTTTCTAGAGATGTGGTAAGATTAGTGAGAAGCAGAAGTTTCCGTGACGGGGAAAATATCGGAAATCTACAAGGGAATGATTATCTGCACGCAAATCTTCTTCGAGAACTGTCTTGGAACATGCCACCGCTCAGATTTCTCTTAGCGTTTCCTGTGAAGACAAAAGATTGAATCCATTCACTTTTATGATTGGAATGGAATTAAGTTTTTGATATTGGCAACGATTTTCTTAGTGTTTGTACTGAATAACCGTTGGCAACGTTTCGATTTTTTCTAGTTTAGACAATCTTTTGTCTTAGATATCGAGGTTAAACTATAATAAGACAATATATGTATGTGGATAGCAAACAGTAGTTGAGAAACAGAACAAATCTAGATTAGATACATTGTAAATTTGCATTCAAAATATGCTGTAATCATAAAGTTATAATTTTATTTTATTTATTTTTAAGGCAAAAAAAATCATTAGAATTTTTTATGTGAAAAAATTGGGTCTCTCTCTTTGATATATACCAGCGGGTGACCGAGCTCCGCTCGGAGAAAGCAGGTATCGAAGCTAACTCGTTGAAATGTCGGAAATGTGGGGCGATTTTCGACTTGGCAACCATTCCTCGTATTATAGTATAAGATGAAATTAAAACTTAAGCTCCAAGCATGCGTTGCGAGTAAAAGGGAAAAAATTATCTTATTAATATGTTGCCATCAGATTGACAAAAACTCAAGTTTAAAAAAATAAATCATTATTGCGCATTAAACATATAAAAATGCAATTTTCATCACGTGTCTGCATGAAATGAAAAAAATATATATATGAATATTGATATAGATGGCATATTGGCTACAGATGGCAGCACGTTACCACTTGAAAATTTAAGTAGCCATTATGGCGAACTAATAAAGTTTGAAAATATCCTATCTGTAACTCCGAACTGCTCAACCGTAGCGCTTGAAAACCGGCGCCAATCGATTCCTCATGGCCAAAAACCCCAGATCCCAAGTTTACCGGAGTTTATTAATTCTGGGGCGATTTTCGACTTGACAACCATTCCTCGTATTATAGTATAAGATATATATTTTCGATAAAAATATTTTTAGTGTCAACATATATTTATATCAGATATCCAATCTTATCATTGTTGTAGCTAATTTTAAAACATTCAGAAAATAACATATACTTTCAACATGAAAATGAATTCAAATAAGGCAAAATTATTTCATTTGAGTTAATAAAGTGGTCTTAAACAATTATTAATAAAATGTTAAAGTATGCTACATTTAAATAAGTCATATTTGATAAAATAATAATTTGCACGTTAACAGTTCGAATAACAAATGCCCCGATCTTCTGAGTCAAACAGAGAGAGCTGTGAATTATTTTGTTTATATTATGCATTTAAATTTACTTAAAAAGCGACGAAACCATTGAAATATTTATATTTATTGTAAAAGGAACAAATTCAAATTTAGAGTTAATGAATATACTTTTTGAATTCTAATATATCATACAAATTGGCATAAATATTATTGTATATCAATTTATAAATTTAATGAAATATACTTCTAATCAAATTTAATCAAAAACATAAAAAATAACTTTTCTATCAATAATGCTCTCACCTATGGCTTTGAACCTTTAATTTAGTTGATTCAAAATGAAGGATTGCTTATGCGAATGACATTGACACAATTGCACATTGCAGATGATCACTCAAACTGACAATATATTTTAGGAACTTATCCCATATACTAAAAGTTTTTCGTCATAATTTTTAAAACTCCTCTTATATATAAGTAATATTATTTTAACTTTTTTTTACATAAATTTCGTTCCTAATTGTTTATTTTTATTTAAAATATAATTTATTCATTAGTAATTTTCCTCTTTAACAATCAAAAGTTTGCTAATCATTTCCTAATTTTATTCTCAAAAGATTCCAATATTTGAAAAGTTCCAATATATTGGAACTTCATTCATCGTAAGCAGAGGACAAGCTCTTTTGCACAACATTAAAGACATTTGTCTTTTAATTTACTGTTCCTCTTTTGTGGCCAAAATGTTTAATTTTTTTATATTTCTGTGTGGCTTGTATTCATATTTGATTTGCGTTAATCTCTTTACACTTTTCCTTTAATTTGTTTTACTGTATCGTCATTTACATGTTGTTGTTTCTTATGGCACTTGCCATGGACAAACTCGCTGAGGTAGTCAGCGATTTAAGCTTAATCAGCGTCTTTTGTTTTGTGATAGCGCCAACTAGGGCCAAGAGTACGATTTTTGCTACTCACTGTTCACATTCGCTTGCACATCCCCTTTTTACATGGGGGGCATGGAGGGGAGCATTCACACAGATAGAACAACCATTCTTACCGATAGAACAACCATGCCCGAACCGGAACTCGAATCCGGGAAGCCCAGATCACTAGGAAACGCCCCACCCCTATGCCAGAACGCCGGCTCTGACAGCACTAATCTGTAATTGGGTTTGGGGTAAAGGCTGTATTTTTCACTTCATTATTCTATAGAATTTGAAGAAAA
This sequence comes from Argiope argentata, assembly GCA_026289955.1. NCBI lineage: Eukaryota > Metazoa > Arthropoda > Arachnida > Araneae > Araneidae > Argiope > Argiope argentata. The sequence goes on from JAOUZG010010699.1 coordinate 866,486, forward strand.
TACTGTGTACTCTTTTGTATTTTAATTTTACAAAATAAGCAAATAATGTTGAATTCTTTACAGGTGGCATACCATTAAAGGCGTTTAAGTTCAACAAGCCTTACTTCCTATAGTCATAGAAATAACAGGTACTTATAATAAAGGGATTGTGAGAAATTTATTCAAATATATTACATTACCTTAGCCGTAAGGAACGGAAGTTACAAAAAAAATTTAAAAAAAAAAAGAGGATATCAATAAAAAAACATTTTAGAAGAATTACGTTATATTATAGTAAAAGGATAGTAAACAGTTTCATGGTGTTATCTGCAAAGTTTACGGAAGTATTGGCAATTATAAGTTACGAACATTCAGTGACTTAAAAAATAGCTCGTTCTAAAATTCAAAAATATTTTCTCTGGTATTATCATACAATTTCGTCGAGTTAACAACGAAGAAAGTAAACAAAAATAATAATTAAAAATATCTGAAAAACGCATTCCGGGAGAGGGAATTTAAAAGCCGAGAGGGAACCTATAAAAATGAACCCTGTCATACGCCATAATTTGAATTGCAAGTATATCCACCAGTTTTTAAGATAAATCCATGAATTATTTTTCTGCTATGGCATGGCATACATTTTTCTAATTGAACTTTTTGGCTGATCCTTTTTTTGTGGGGGGGGGGGATAATTTCTTTATTTCAAGGCTTATGATGCTGTGCAAATTTAGCACAGTAACTTTACTATAAGTACACCCATCCTTTAAGCGACATCCTTTCCTTTTACTCTTTTATGGCACGGCCTGAAACCCTCTTTTTCGCTAGAAAGTCTTTGGTATAAAAGAGACCTTAGTAATTCCTCTTCCAAAAAAGAATCCTAAACATGATTAGATTCCTAATTGACCATAGTGAATGCTAAAATTAGATTAACCGTATCAATTTTTTAGGGTATAATTTAATACAACTCGCATTGTATTCATAATAAATCTTTTAACCACCTTAAGTAGCTATTTTTTTCTATTCTTTTATATTTTCCTTCATTCTGCACATTATCTTGTTCGCTCGTTCATTTTTTTAACTACATATACTCTTCATTCTAGTTTTCATCATTCATTGTTATATTTTATCTTTTTGCATTTTGTCATTTGTTTGTTTCTTTCAAATTATTGTTTTTTTTTTTAATAAAGTCCACCTACATCTATACCAAACCAGAAAGGGGATCATTTGAGACTTAGAAACGGAGACTTGGTATAGTGTTAAGTTAAGTGCTACTACAAATACAACGTTGCTCCCTTTATTATAAGTGCCCGAAATTTAAAAATTAATAGCAATTTCTAGAGCCTATACCTCATGTAATTGTTTCTATAGTATTATTATTTTCAAAGTTCTTCATTTTGCATTGGAAACAGTAAAACATCTAAATCAATCTCAGATATTATTACCTTGGAATAGAATGGGGCTATTACACCAAACACATAACCCCAAAGTTTCCGATATTCCCCAAAGAAAAATCGAACCCATGGCCGAGGCCTGAGATGGAATCCTCATGAATCCCCAATTGCTTCAACTTAAAGTAACAAGGCCGGAAAGATTTAAATTTAAGTATTGGTTTCTCCCGTCAGTCCATGAAGCCCTATCCAACAACCATTTAAATGGACTTCCAGAAGATCTCGTTTTTTTTCCCTCCGACACTATTTGGTGCTCGGATGTGATTCGAGGCACGTCTCTTCAACTCGGCAACCCTAAGATGGTGATGACTATTTAACTCTTTTGGCGCGAAGTCGGAGGGGTGGGGATGGAGGTGATTTGGGCGAGTGATTAGGGATCTGGTAATGAATACAATTAGCGTTAATGAAGCGGAGCCGAGAAGCCAAAAACAGTCCCCTATTTAATTACTATGCATGAATTGGCCGGATAGCGAGCTCACAATACACCATCAGTGCAGCAACAGGGCTGCCGTAACCCGACGCATCTATTTATTTGTCTGGCGACGATGAGTGGTGCATCGCCAAAAATAAAGAATGCAACTGGTTAATATTGGCGGTAGTTAATGATGGTTTATGGATGGGACGATGCTTCTTTTTGGCGCAGTCATTCACTTGGGGATAGGTATTAATAGTTATGGATGTCGGGTTTAATTTGAGACATAATTATCTCTTTTAGGATCATCCATAATTAGCTTTCTTGCTAATGCCAACGCACGGAAATAGATGAAAATTTGAATTATTAGGAAGGATATAATAGATAATGATTATTTTAAGCATAAGGTTATCAATTTGCTATAGATAATGACGGGTTTATAATATAATTCATTAGCTTAGCAAGAGCTTGTAAAGGAAAATGACACAAATATCTGTGTTGAATCGAAATCATATGTTACACCATCATCCTTAGAATAAAAAAAATTACTAAAAATTACTCTCACACTTAAAGTTACTTATCTTTCAGTTTCCACAAGTTGGCAGTTAGTCCATTTTTATGTTGCATCCCACTTTTTTGCAGTTTAATGTGTTTATTTTTACGATTACAGGTTTTCTATCATATATTATTATCATGTAACATATAGAATGAGCAATTTGTTTGAAAAATATTTGAACTCATTTGAAAGCATTGTATCTAAATAATCATATTAAAAGATTAAGCATTCATAGACATTTAGACATTATAGACATTTAATCTCTATTCTCCACTTTCAAAGGATATCAAAAAATAAATTTTTCAATGCCAATTATCTATTTTTAAAATGTCTGTCAGATATGCACAAACATCAACACTTTGCCAATTTCAATTTTTATTTTATAATGAAATTTATAATATCTGGATATGTAGCAAATGATCATTTGGACCAAATAATCATCTGGAGATATCGAGATATATCGTAGAATCGCTTAGTTTCTAGATATATCCTTATATCTTTGATAGAAATCAGTTTCATATAATTAATAAAAAAAACGTAAAAATGTAATCTACAATCGTAAATTACAAGTCATCATGTGAGAACATTATTATTTAAAGTCACCATTTGTCTTATTTAATTGAAGTCATTAACCAGTTTAAACCAATTGGAAACATTCACGAGTCTTCTTTATCGGTCTCTATCCCTCTCTCTATATATAAGTTTGGAGCTCGACCGAGTTTGGGACGAAATAACAGCTATGATGTCATAGTTCTTCGTCAGCTTTTTAAAAAAGCATTTGCTATCAAAGAAGCTAGGGTAATATTAATGCAATACTGGTAAAAGCAAGTAAAAATATTTTTTACCATAAATTTCTGAGACATCACAAATTCCTAGCAAAATCTTGTCCTCACATGATAAAAAAATAAAGCTATTTCACCAATTTTATTTAACATTTAATTTCACCGCCTTCCAAACATAATAAGTTAGAATGCTCCATGTTCATTGTGTAAATATAATTTATAATAAAATTTCTTTTAGTTGAAATTAAATGGAGTTTATAAAAATTAATTAAAGTAAGGCCCACTTAATTAAAGTAAGGCATGGTAGTAGCCGATCAGGTCATATTCGTAACCGATTTTCATATTCCTCTATAATCTCATGGTGTTTTAAGTCTTTTAGATGCTATATATTAAAGAGACTTTAAAAAATTTAGAGAAAGAGAATAAAGCTGATTAAAATTATTTTTTCTATTATTATAGATTATATATTTTTATATTCAAAACTAATTAAATTTTTCTGTAACATTTACCTATTTTTATAAATTTAGTTAACTGTAAAGATTCTCTATACTCAAAATAGCTGCGAAATTTTTTTTTGAAGTAAATAATCAGTAAAAGTCTATAATATTTATTTTAAAAGAACACCTTCTTACATCCTTCCTTATTAAACTTTATCTCTTTAGAAAAACTTGTCATTCTTAAAAATATTGGATATTACTGTTCTATAGTCAAAGGTGGAAACATTTATTTTTTTAATAAAAAAAATTATGATAATTTTGTAAAAAGAAATAATTTCAGAAGACAGCAATTACAGCTACGCATGCACCATAAGAATGAGGTATATTAATAGAATTTTCATTAAAAATTAATAAGAATGTGCGTGTTTAATGTTGCACACTTTAAAGTAAACCACTTTCTCCTATTTGTTAAAAATATACTTTTGAAATGAGACGATTGCATGCCGATTCTTTTTATATTTATTTTATATTTTAATTAATTAAAAATTGAGGCTTCAGCATTTTATATACACAAATTTTAAAAATATTAGTACAAAAAAAATTGCTTTTCTAAGATTTAACAATTTTTTATTTTTTTAATAATATTTGTGATTATAGAAATTTTTTTCTAAATTTTGCTAATTTGTAAAAAATACTGTACATAATTTTCAACAATAATTTTCATTGTTGCATTGAAATCCAAACTGTTTCACTGTTTCATCAAAAATTATTCATATAAATTTTCTCCCTAGGTGAAAATTATAAAAGTAAGCTTATGTTTTTTGCTCCATAAAAAAGGTTCGTGTAGACAAGATTAATAAAATGACACATCTTTAGTGTCTATTTTAACTTGATGCTATAAAAAATTATAATAGAGGAAAATACGTATATTAAATTATGTATAAAAGATTCATTTGGAATTGAATGCGAGAAATATTATCTGCAAACCCAAAGATGGTCCCATATGATGGCTAATAATATAATATACTGAAATAAAAATCATTAATAAGTGACTTAATTATTTATATAACTGCTTTTAGTTATTAGCATCAAAAGTACACCAGTGTATGTAAGAAAACAAAATCTCTTCAATTATTTACACAAATATTTAGTACAAGAGCAAATTTTTCGAATTTATGATATGAAACTTCGCGGATAAATAATAGAAATCATTCTAGATTTAATTTCAAAAGATATTTTTTTCTTGATATTATAAGCTCATAATTATCATGCGAGAACACGATGCTGTTTTGTTACGAGGCTTTGATGTCTCCGAAATTTACGGGCAAAAAATATTTTTACTTACTTTTACCAGCATTGCATTATTATTATGTATGCTTCTTTGACAACAGTTGCGTTTTTAAAAGGCTCGGGAAGAATTCTCACATAATAGCTGTTATTTTATCTCAAAATCGGTCGAACACCAAAACTGTTTTTGTCATCTGGAAAAAATGAAAATGAAAGTTTAAAAAAGTATTATATATATATATATATATATATATATATATATATATATACAGAAACCGATAGATAAGTCTCTTTATTGTTTAAAACCGGTTTAAATTGGTTAATGACTTGAATTTATTAAGGTAAATAATGACTTAAAAATAGTAATGTTCTCACACGATAACTTGAAATTTACAATCAAGAAATTCATTTTTCTGATGTTTACTTTATCACTGACTAACAGATATGCTTCTATATCAGCAGATCATCTGCTTTTTAACGCTTAATTGTCTTCCTTTGGCTTCAACTTTGGCACTTCCAGAAGAGATTTCGCGCCAAACTTTAGATAGCCCGCATCTCTGCAGCGATCGTGGAAACAAAAGGTGACTTTAAAACATTTAAAACTAATCACTGAAGGCGAGCCACTGTTTGTATCGTCATAGGAAGGGGGGTGGTACAGTGGACGACTGGAGCAGGAAACGAGAAGAATGAAAGGCGGGCCATTTAGGTAATGGTCTTAAATTCTGTTCCTTTATTCGAATAAATTGCCGATCTTGTTAAAAGGATGTCTAATTCCCTGCGTGCCTTTATTTGAAGGGGAGCCCCGTTTCAATTTCCGACAATGGGCTCGCAGCCTTTAGTTACACCTCGCCTCCGTCCGCCATTCAGGAATTTCCAGCCCGAAACGAGAGTGCAGGAGGTTCATAATCGTTGCAAGGCCCCTGCCGATAAATTCTCTGGAAATCTGCATTCTGCACTGGAGCACATGGAGGGACTAACGAGTCGTCCTTAGTCGAGTTGGCTTTTCAGGGAGAGGGAGGGGGATATGTACGGACATGAAAAGAAAATTCGACAACTAATGAGAAGATCTCGAGATGCACTGGGTTCAGTGGAGATGCGGATATAGCTAGTTGAGGTTGAACGTAATTACGTGAATCTTCAACATCAATTCTCCATTTTAAGATAAGATAAACCAAAGCACAAAATGCAGCAATGTCCGCAAGTGTAGCAATATTTTTGGGAAAAAATAATCATTTTTCTATTTCCGATATTATGGAAGAAAATAAATTTATTAGAAAAATAGATGCAGGATTAAAATCACTGTATTTGTATATTGTTCTTAGTTATTCTTATATTTTTCAGTTAATTACATGACCAGGCAGGTTATACTTTAATTCTAGAGTATGTTTATTACATTAAGTAAACTGGAAAACATTTCCATTAATTACATAGATTAAAAAGGTTTTGAAAGGAAATTCGACACATTTGAATATTTATGCCAGTTATTAAACGAGTAATAGCTGGTAACAAAAAATTAATATCAAATTTTAATATTCATTATATTTAATATTAAAAAGCATAATAATTGTCAGAAATTATTAGAAAAATAAATGCAGTATTAAAATTATTATAATAATATAATGTTTGAAGGTTTCTCTGTTAATTTCATAATCAGACAGGTTACACTTTAATACTAGAGTATGTTTAATACGTCAAGTAAACTGGAAAACATTTTCATTGATTACATTTATTAGAAAGGTTTTTTAAGGAGATTTGATATATTTGAATATTGATGACAGTTATTAAACCACTGAAAACTGGTATCAAAAAATTAATATCAAAGGTTAATATTAATTATAGTTAATATTAACCTGGTAACCAGAACAATAGTCAGAAAATATTAGAAAAATAGATGCAGTATTAAAATTATAATAATAATATAATGCTTGAAGGTTTCTCTGTTAATTCCATGACCAGACAGGTTACACTTTAATACTAGAGTATGTTTAATACGTCAAGTAAACTGCAAAATATTTTCATTGATTACATATATTAGAAAGGGTTTTAAAGGAGATTTGATATATTTGAATATTGATGCCAGTTATGAAACCATTGAAAACTGGTATCAAAAGGTTAATATCAAATGTTAATGTTACATGTAGTTAATATTAACAGGTAGAAAAATTGTCAGAAATTATTAGAAAAAATAGATGCAGTATTAAAATTACTATAATTGTATATTGTTTGAAGATTTCTCCCTTAATTCCATGACCAGACATTTTATGCTTTAATACTAGAGTATGTTTAATACGTTAAGTAACCTGGAAAACAATTTCATTGATTACAATTATTAGAAAGGGTTTTAAAGGAGATTTGCTATATTTGAATATTGATGCCTGTTATAAAACTATTGAAAACTTGTATCAAAAGTTAATGTTACATGTAGTTAATATTAACAAGTAATTATAAGATAATTCAGTTCTGAAAGGATATATAAACTGAATTTTCGAATATATGTCCAATATATTATTTTTAAACGGGCAGAAGTATATTTAATTCTAACATTTTGATGCCAGTTATTAAACAGTTAATAACCGATATCAAATTGTAAATGTAAAATATATTTAATATTAACAAGCAATCATAAGATAATTCTATTTGGAAGGGAATATATAAGGTGCATTTCCCGAATCTCTCCAATAGGACATTTTTAAACGGGTAGAGATAAATATAGCTTTTAGCTGGGGAAAAGCTCAAAATAAAATAAGTAATTTCATTTTATGCTTATTGAGACAATGCCTATACAGGTGAAAAAAAGGCGGAATCTAAAATGTTATACATTTTTTCAATTTTATCAGTCATATTTGATAAAATATTCCTAACATAATAAAAATGTAATATTCCACGAGTTTTGATAGAATTTGTTTAAAGTTCAATTGGCAGGAGCGAAGTAGCGACATCGATTAATGTCGATTTTTCTCGAGTTGCTGTTGAATTAGTCTAAAATGGTTTATAAATTTTATATTTAGAGTTATTTTATTTGATCAATTTTAGTACGAGAAGTATTTCAATTTTAGATTAAAAATATTAGCAAGCCTAGAAAATTTAAATAAATTTGACAAATAAAGCCAGAGGATTTTGTAAAAATTTAAACATTATAATTTTATTCAGAGTATCATTTACCGATACAAAAAATATTCAAGATATATTTTTATACCATTTATGAATTTTTCAAAAAGGAATTAACATAGTTATCTTCTGAAGTCAGCTATAACATTATGATTGATGCCTTGTATATGTGATTGAATCTTTGTATATACAAGAATTGGGAAATTTTTTTATGCACTCAATGTTCTCTGAGCTTATTAAATAATTGAAAGAGCTGGTTGGCCTTGAATTAAGTAACTAATATTTTCATTGTCACATCTCCTTTTAAAAACTTCTTTTAAGAAATCGTTGTGTTTAAAAGAACATTTTTTAAATCATTTGAAAAAAATATATATTTTAATATTTAAAATAATATAAAATGCATGAAATCAGGGAACTCTGTTATAAGCTGTTTTTCCTAGGACTGATAGATAAATAAAATTAAATTTCAATGATGTTATTTCAACTGATTTAACTTAAAAAGAGACATTGAGTGACTTTTTTTGCAAGATTTAGTGGGGTTTTAATCAGTAACAGATTGTTTGAATGACGGAAAAGCAATAAATATAATTGGAAAAAGTGATACATCTTTTCTATGAAGAAAGATGTTTTCAAAAATGCTATCGATGAATTTTTTTGACACTATAATTTTTTATACACATTTTTTTTTATTAAAATTAATAGTAAAATTTATTGAAATCAATCCGTAAATTCTGAGCTTAGAATAGCTTTAATGTTTTCCCAGTGGGATATTGTTATTTTGTATACTTTTATAAATTTAAATTTGATTATTATATAGAAAATAAAAAAGTCATTTGAACATCGAGTCCAAAACCTACTAGAATAATTATATTTTAAATTTGATTCGTCTATAATGATCATTTATAAAATTTGTTCTCAAACATATGACAAAATAAAGTAAATGCACAAAATGTATTATAAATAAGAGAAACGTGATTCAGTAATTTAAACAACGAAAAGTATTTTTGTAATCACAAACTGACAACTCTGACACGCTCTAAGGTACACGGATAAAACTGTATGACCAGACCACCTAGACAGTAACAATGGGTATTTACGTATTATACCGTCTTCGCCAATGATCGCCAATGGTTTAGTAACTCATTGGCGACGGGTTTAAATTTGGCTATAAAAATCAATGGATTACACCATTGCAGGATTGCCATAATTGGTGGTTTAACAACTCATTGGCGACGACTTCAAATTTGGCGATAAAGTTGGACGGTATAATACGTAAGTACCTAACATTGGTGGCAACTGTGGTCAAATCCTAAAAACCAATATCGGCCATGGTACAACCCTTACTTTAGGAAGTACATCCTGTCATTGATGAAAGGTATTCAACCCCAGCTTTTTTCTATATCTGCTAGGGGGGACGAGGTCTAAACACCATACCTGAAACTTCTTACCTTCATTTTTGAGCAGCCCCCCCCCCCTACCCTCAATGAGATAAAAAAAAGCATTGTATGAAATAAAATAAACTTGAGAATATTTTTTAAAACATTAACCTTAACTTTTACTATTAACAAGAAATGAACTGTAATAAAAAGTCAATGCTACATTAATTTCCGTTTTTTCTGTGTGTAAAATAGTTAGTATAAAATAATGTTTTTAAACGGCAGAAAAACAATCGATGTTTTAATTAATCTATTCATACAATGCCTAATCAAAATTTTGAATAAATTCTTTGCACTCCCAGTGAAAATCGTATATTATATAATGTTATTTGATATTAGATTAAACAATGTTAATTTTATTTAAAAATGAAGAATTGAATATTGTATAATATAATATAATAGCATATAATATTGCAAATAATCCAGTACAATCTGAGATATTACGCAACTTAATACATTTAACTTTTATTACTCAACACAAATGAATAATGGCGACTGGTAGTTATTGATAATTACCATATGCCGGATCTGGTAATTTTAGATAAAAACAATCAGACTTATAAAGCGTAATTTCGAATTATTTTTTATCTTTCATATTGTATGATTTAGGTGAGAATTCGCGTGTCCCGGGTTCGAGTCCCTAGTTGGCGCTACTTGAAATTAGAGACGCATCGTCGGCTTAAAATCGTTGACTGTGTCAGAGAGCTTTTCCATGGCAAGTGTCATCAGTAATAACAACAATTGGCAAATAATATTCCATTTTATAAGCATTATCATGTTAAGAATATAAATTCACAATATAGAACAAACGTTTCACTCAAACAATTAAAAACACACACAAGTGTTTGCTTATTTTGGAATATTTTTTTACCTATTTTTTCCTACGGATATTTTTATTTTCTTGTTTTAGTGAAGTAACAATTTGACTCAAATTACATTTTATGTTTACCGAAAAAGTCAATCAAAATAATTTTATCATGTCAGATCATGATATTGTTCTAGGAATGAGGTTTTGTAGTTTCAACATAAACCCGTAAGTGAAAAATAAAATTTTTATTATTTGCACGAGTATCTTAAAAAATCTGCTTTTAATAACGCATTGCCATTGCATTTACAAAAGTTCTGATTAAAAAAAATGACTACAACCAATAAAACCAAGAAAATTGTTGTTTTGAGCACGTTATGGAATGAAATGAAATAAATAGGAAATGCGATGTTTTTTTAAACAATAAATGCGAGGCAGAGCTTTTTGGATCGTTTGCAATACTAAAGTGACTCATTCAATGAAACAATTAAAGTGAATAAAGATATAATTTAACTTGAACGTGGTGCTTGGCTTTTCAAGAAATGATGCTCTGGCATGATACATTGAAATATGCATGGCAGATTTCATTTTAATCTTTTATATTTCTAATATTTTCGACATAATTCCTATTTAAATTGAACGTTCTCCAGCTTAAAATTTCTAATAACATTAATTAGCTATCTAATATTCATTGGATAAAAGAAATTGGCAAAAGATATCAGAAATGTTGAAAAAAAATACCAGAACACGTTTCTATCATTTGCGAAGCGCATTACTGTTATATAGTCCATGGAATAGATTATTACGTTGCATAGATATTGAATTATCAATCATAGGTTCTCTAATTTATATTATTTCTATTTGTTTCCTGTATATTGCCTTGAAATATAAAATCTAAACACAATCTTTTCTTTTTCTCGTTGCCAAGGATTCTTACCAAAAAATAGAAGTTGAGAAAACAAAGAGCACCGAGGCGTAGGTATCTCATTACATTATTCAAGGACCTTTATATCGATTAATCGTTCAAGAAAAGATGTTTTGACATAATACACTGAAATATGCGTAGCAGCTTTCATTTTATTTTTTTATTTCATACTATGGATAAAGATTTTTTCTTTATAGTTTTGAAATGAACTATCCTTTTATTATATTGTATCTGTTTTTAAATAATAAAAATCCCAACCTGTTCTTGAACTCCTAAAACATTCTTCAAAACACTTACTAATACTCAGCGTATTATAATAAACAATTTTTCCAACAATATTTATATGTTCTACTCTTCTCTAAACCTAAATCTCGACGCCTACGCATGATATATTGCACACACCTCGCTATGTGCTCGAATGCCATTTTCATCCGAGAAAATGGTCCCAGCCAAACATATCTCGACTTCGGCAGATATATCTACTCCTCCCCCTCTTCACCAAAAAGCAAAAGTCCGCAGCTGTTGAATAAACTGAAGTGAAGAAGCGGGCGAGGGACTTGATGGCGTATAGCAGCACATCGAACTGTTGATACCGTCTTGCCCAATATCGACTTTTCTGCACCATTCTTTGGCTCTTTTCTTCTCGCGTTGTGCCTTCTGCGTAGACACTCTTGCTTCTTCTTCATCGATATCAGAGTCCAATATCTCACAGAAGAAGAAAAAGAAGAAAAGGAATTTCTTCTGAGCGCCGCTCCCTCAGAGACACCTGAGGGAACTGGACCACTTCATTTTCTGGCTTACGTAGGGATGAGTTTGATTTCTTTGGGAGAACTTTTCACACCTTTCTTCTTTGCGTTGTTCTTCTCTTTTGTTTGGGGACTCGAGAGGAAGGAAGACGGGGGGGGGGGAGGTTCAAGAAGAATGTGGTGGGAGCAACTGGTGGGATATTATATACATGGGAGTTATTTTAAGGTTCGGTTGTAATACATGACATATGCTTAAGAATGAAATGCATTTTTTTTCATTAAAATAAATCCCATGTATCCCAATCCCAAAATAATAATAATAAAATATTTTAGCAACACATATTTATAAATGTTTATGAAAGTAAAAATAATTTGATATTAAAAATGTGATGAAAAATAAAATATAAAAAATATAGATTGCAGGTAGAACTAAAAGAAATAAAATGGATTTTTTAATGCAAATTTTTAATGTATTTTTGAAATTTTTTTGTAATAAACGTTGTGATTTAATCGCGGTAGAGCAGATTCCTAATTTTTTAAATACTGTAACCTCCTCAACCCTGGAGCATTGAAATTTTTATTGACACTAAGCACATGCTTACACTAAACAAATTTCATAGGTCAAAATGTAGTATTTTAATTAAAATTATTAAATATTTAATATATATAATGAATATACAAACTGTAGCGAAACTCTTCGAAATAAATACAGCATTGAATCTTAGCCTTAATTGGAGTCTCTAACTACAGTGACCCTATTGATATATCATGGATAAACAGTCTGTTTTCATAAGTCATTCGCACGTTGAAAATACATTTGTTTGTCCTAAAGGTGATCACCAACCTCGGTACAACCCTTCCCGTGAGAAGCACGTTTCATAAACAATCGGGGATTGTCGACCCCGAACTATTTTTCTTCTTACATGTGGTATGAACCGACCACCATTCCGGATGCTTCTCATCCTAATATTCAGATAATTAAATAATCTGAACTGAATCAATTACATCTTCCCTGATGGACGATAAAAAAGTGGCAAAAGCTTGTTTTTAGAATTTTTTTCGGATTTTTTTTACTTTTTTTGTCAGGAAAAGAAGACACTGAAAATATGAATAACTATTGTCTTTTAGTCCCAATGAAATTACTTTGTGAAGGTAAATATAGAGAAAAAATATTAGGCCTGGCTTTATTAGAGGCAACTTTTGAATTTTATTATTGCAGTTCATTAAATGACTCCAAATAAGGGTTCTGTAGTAGTGTAGGTCAAAACCTACAGAAAGAAAGATAAATTTTTTAAAAACTTTTGAATGTTCAAGAAAACAAGAAAAGATGTTTACATTTAGAATTTTGTCACCAAATCGCATTCCAAAAAGCAACATTGCGGGGAACTTGTCCATAGGCAAGTGCCATAATTGATAACAACAAAAGCAACATCACGTTTAATGAAAGTGTAATATGTAGTTTAATAAATACTTTCGTAAGAATTTACTTTTTTGTCAGGAAAAGCTATAGAGGACAATAAACATATAGGTAACTAATGGCTTTTAGTGTCAAAGATATTCTCCTTCATAGATATTAATCTATGAAGGAGAATACAAAGAGAAAATACTATATATCATACCTGGATTTATTAGAGGTAACTTTTGACTTTTATTATTGGAGCTCCATAAACGACTCCAAATAAGAACTTTGTAGTAGTGTAGGTCAAAAGCAACTTAATAAAAAATAAATTTCTAGAAAGTTATTGCATGTACCTGAAAACAAGAAAAGATGTTTGTAAGTAACTGAATAATGAAAGCTCAAAAACTGCAATAACAAGACTTTTAATCGATGCTACTATTATAAATGTGAAAGTTTGGATGGGTGGATAGATGGATGGATGGATGTATCCTGTTAGTCAATTACACTAGGACGACTGAAGGAAATTGGATGAAATTTGGCAGAAAGATAGATTATAGTCTAGAATAGGACATAGACTACTATTTATTCCAGTTAATTGGGTAGTTAATTTTTTGTAAATTAAAAACTAACTCTCCCCAATAAAACTATTTATTTCCCCACCACCAAATGAGTAAGGCTGCAATCTCACCCCACGCTTACGATGTTAGGCTTAAATGGTTTTCAGCCTCTTATTTCAAGCGATTCTATTTATTTTCTTAATGTATGGTGCATTTAAAATAAAAAAATTGGTAATTGATTGGTTTTTGAAATTAATTCTGAAATACTTTTGTTTTAAAATAAAACAGAAATAGGGAAATTAAAAAGTTTCAAATATGCATAGCGTTACCGAAACTGGAGTAGAATATTCACGCATTTGCTTACCATAATTGGTATTAAAACTTCAAGCCTGCGCAGTGTGTTCTGATTATTGATAGCTGTATATTCAAGGGATACAAACTTGATTTAATTAATTAGTTTGCTTTTTTGTTTTATTTCAGGCACAAATTGCAAAAAAATTGTTTTTAGGTTGTTTGTGTGCTTTTGTAATTAAATTTTTATTTATGTTAGTTACATATTTTTCGTATATTTTCAAAGTACATTGTTTTTTTAAGTAGCTTTTTCCCCCACGCTAACGAGGTCAGTCTTAAAATGTTTTAGACTGCTTATTTCAAATTATTCTGTTTATTTTCTTAGTGTTTGATGTAATTAAAGGTTAACATTCTTAATTAATTGATCTGTTTGTTGATGAAACTGAGAAAATTTTGTTGAAAAATTCTTGTGATATAAGATAAATAAAGGTATTCTTTAGTTCCTAGACGGTTTAAATGCTCGACAAATTTGTTTTCTGTAGTCATATTTTTTAAAAAATGCTTTGTTTCACTAAAAAATATTCTTATATTAATTGCCGTTCAATCAATTCCACTTTAATCTAAAAAGCCCAAATTCTACAGCAGCTAACAGAAAAGTAGAAAGATATGTATTATACTTACTGGCTGAAGGCCTTTATAATATTATGAATGAATTATATGACTTTTGAAATTTAAAGATTTTAATTATTTTGTTGAAAAAGCTATTAAAATGGGAATTACATACATACTTTTACTTACATACTTTTATACAGCATTAAGATTGACGAATCGGCTGGTCGCCAAAGGCAGCTAGTTTTAATACATATACAATTTAGATATAATATAATAATGAGTTGTATCGACGCATTTCGTAACGTTTGTAAAAACAGACATAAATCAGAGGAACTTACTCATACTTTTTCTATATGTATGTACTTTAAAGACAGAATTTTTTTAAATTTTTCATTCCTATGGTTACCCATGTTAGATACTCCGGACTACTCTTTCAAAAATAAGGAGAGTTTCTTGTCTCCTTTAAAATTTGCTATGTCAGTCCGTGTTTTTAAAGGAGTTAAGGGTTAACTTCGTTAAATGATAGCTATTAAGTAAATATATGTCGAGACATCCTTTATTAGATCTTAGGATGGCTTTTTCGTGTCATACGACAGCAAAAAAATTTCCCCTGAAAATGCCAATGAATTTGAGAGCGGTTCAAGAAAATTTATATATAATGTATTTATTAAATATGCGTTTCAAAATATATATGTTTCCCATCATTCTTATCGTTATACAAACGTTAACCTTTAAGGCATGCATTGACAGTTTAAAATGGTTTATATTACGTAGATATTTCTGTTTCAAAGAATTTGAGTAAATAAATTTACTGATTATAATAAACTATGACTTTTTATGCAGTTCGTGGCCCATAGCTGTAGTAAAAAAATATTTTTGTCACTCTGACATCATAAGAAGGTTTTTCTCTCATTTATGATAAACAGTGGAAAATTTATGGAACTTGTGCTATCATAATTCTATATAACCGAGGCTATAAAAATTTATAACTATTTAAGTAATATATTCATAGACTTAAGGAAAATAAATTATAATTATTTAAAATCTTACAAACAATAATATTTTATTTTACTTAAGTCATTTTATAGCATTTTTCCAAAGAAAAATACAATCATTTCTTTAATAATTTGGAATTTAGCTGCAAGACCACTAATAAAATGAACACCTTGCATATACTATCACTGAAAATGTGTTTGTTGGAATAAAAAACACATTCCAATTATAAGGCTTCCTTTAAAATAAAATAAAAAAATAATTAATTAATTAAATGAGCTTTTAAGAATAGAATTGTAGTGCATTTCAAATAAAATATAAAATATTTCAAAATTTGAGTGCTTCTACTTTTTATTCTACCTTCATTCCTTTTCATTCTTTCTTTTCATTTCATACTTTTCATTATTTCATTTTTTTGCTGTTCGAAAAAATCATACACTTTAAAAAATAAAAATATTCCAATTTTAAAGCTTCCTTTAAAATAAATAAATTTAATAAAAATACATTAAATGAGCTTTTAAGGATAGAATTGTGCATTCCGAATACAAACGTACAATGTTTTAAAAGATGAGTGATTCTATAATCATTATACCTTTTGCTGTTCGAAAACAATCGTGCACTTTAAAAAACAAACATGTTCCAATTTTAAGGCTTCCTTTAAAATAAATAAATTTAACAAAAAATAATTAAATGAACTTTTAAGGATAGTATTGCAGTATATTTTGAATACAATTATACAATATTTCAAAATTTGAGTGCTTTTGCTTTTTATTCTACCGGTTGCTGTTCAAAAATAGTCATTCTCTCAGAAAAACAACAAACGTATTCTAATTTTAAGGATTCCTTTAAAATAATCAATTTTAATAAAAAATAAATTATCTTTTAAGCATAGAATTGTAGTGTATGCTGACTAAAATTATACAATGTTTCAAAATTTGAGTGCTTCTTCTTGTCATTCTACCGGCTACTATTCATTCTCTCTCAAAAACCACAAACATATTCCAATTTTAAGGGTTCCTTTAAAAAAAATAAACAAATGAAATGAACTTTTAAGGACAGTATTGTAATATATTCCGAATACAAGTATACAATGTTTCAAAATTTGAGTACTTCTACTTCTTATTCTATTGGTCCTGTTCAAAAACTCTTCAAAAACAACAATCATATTCCAATTTTAAGGCTTCATTTAAAATTTATCAATTTAATAAAAAATAAATTAAATGAACTTTTAAGGATTGAATTGTAGTTTATTTAAAATACAAATATAAAATGTTTCAAAATTTGAGTGCTTCTACTTTTTATTCTAGCGGTTCTGTTCAAAAACTCTTCAAAAACCACAAGCATATTCCAATTTTGAGGCTTCCTTTAAAATTTATTAATTTAATAAAAAAATAAGTTAAATGAACTTTTAAGGATTGAATTGTAGTGTATTCCGAATACAAGTATACAATGTTTCAAAATTTGAGTGCTTCTACTTATTCTACCGGTTGCAGCACAAAAACAGGCATGCACTCTCCAAAGCAACAAACAACCGATCTCCTTTAAAATGGAAGGCATTTATTCTAAATAAAATAGTGAAGGATATTTAAAGTGTTTACACAGTAAAGTATTTCAGATACATCTCTCTCCAGAGTGAACTTTTAGCCCTGGAGGCCCACTTTCGGCAGAGTTGCTTAAAAATCGCACACCACTTTTAAACGAACTATATTCTCCACTCCTCAGAAATAGGAAGAAAAGAATGACAAATCCGAATCTTATGCCGTACCTACAGCCATCCGATGCGCATGCGTAATATTTCCAATTCTTAAAGCTATAAAATGTGTGGATTTAGGAAACGGCTCTTCCTCAGTGATAAACTGAGCTCTGAACCGAGCTTTTCTTTCTCTTTTTCAGAGCTCTGTTATTGGTTTCTTATGGTGATTCTTACAAATCCTAAAGAATTGCTTAAAATCCTCTTTTCTATTTTAAACAGTCGATTTTAAAATTGCTTTCGGACTGGGGTTAGGAAGTCACTCATATACTACGAGCAGTGTATATTTCTATTCATGGAACACTTTATGGAATTCCTTTGGAATCAAAGATGGATGTTGTAAAAAATATAACTTCCGTGGAATTTATCATTTTATTTTCAAAAGCTATGTGACTCTAAATGGAAATTTATAACTATTATGCAATGGTTTGCTCTTTTTATTATTATTATGCATTCTTTTCTGATGAAAAAGTGATAATTTTTAATCATTTACAAGATTTTTTTAATCCTTAATTTAAATTCAACATTTCGCATATAGATTTAAATATATATGAAACGTACCAAAATATTATTTATATGCAACATTATCATTACGAAAGCTGAACAAATATTAAATATGTGGGTGACTATAGAAAAGTTTTATTTATTTATAATCCACATAAAACGTGGAGAACGTAACTAATGAAGTCTTATCTCTCCGACCGACTCAAAGGCACACGAATGACCTCCCAGCCGTAACAACAACGCTGGAAGGAACAGTAGTTAAGTTCCAAAGTTCATCACTGGCCACGGTACAACCCTTCCATAAGGAAGTACTTCTTGTCAGTGATGGGAGAAGCCAAACCTCCACCTTTTCGTGTACCCTTAAATGTGGCGAGAACCAGTCACCATTCCAGAAGTTTCTCACCGTCATTTCAAGATGACCCTCCGAGGAAAACACAACTAGAGAAAAATGTTTTTACAATGATGATTAAAACAATGATGATTTTACAATGATGATTTACAATGATGACGCCATTTACAATGATGATTTTACAATGACGATTAAAATGTGGAATATTTTGCCTTTCGTATATGAAAAATATAAAGGAAGAAAATATTGTACTAGACAAAAAATTCGTAGTATTAATTTTCAGGCATTTTGCATTTCGGATATTCCTGAACCCGTAAAACATATGCTTTTAATCATGTCCATTTGTAGCATGCATGTAATATGAACATGAAAGTTTAAAACTTCATCGAGCAGAAGTTTTGTAGATTTCGATTGATATGTTTGTGTGTGTGTTTGGTAATGCTCGATAGGCCTAATTGTATAATCTAGAATTCACACATTTGGTCCCGATATACTTTAAAAGTTAAAAATGTGCAATTTTTAAAAGTAACGATTTTTTTTAATTTAAATTTTTACCTTTTTCTTCAATAACTTACGAAGATGTAATTTACTAAAAACAACTTAAAAAATATCGACCTGTAAAAACAATTATAAAATTGCAATGCGTTTTTCCAAATGATATGACCTGCTTAATAAATAACCCCCTTCTGTTTTGTATCTTAATATAAAATATTATCTTTATCGTTAAATAATTGAGACATAAGTATTGCCCGAAGATAATTTAATTGTTAGAATTATTTTATGTAACGCATCCAGATATACTTTAAAAGATAAAAATGTTCGATTTTTAAAAGTAACAACTTTTTTAAAATTTAAATTTTGGCCGTTTTCTTCAATAACTTACGAAGATGTAATTTACTTTTAAAAAAAACTTACAAAATGTTGACCTGTAAAAACCAATTATAAACAATTATAATTATAATTATAAATTGCAAATGCATTTTTCCAAATGATATGGCCTGCTTGAAAAATAACCCCCTTCTATTTTGTATCTTATATAAATTATCATCTTTACCATTAAATAATTGAGACATTAGGAACGTCCGAAGATAATTTAATTTCCAGAATTATTTCATGTAACGCATCCAGATAATTATTGTAACTTTATTTTAGAATCTAAATAATTAACTAATCAAAATTATATTTTGGAAATATTGTAGCATTTCATTAAAAAAACATTATTACCAAAACTAAGTTATGAATATTTCATGATTAACTAAAAGTTTCTCCTTTCTAACTTAGCTTATTCAATGAATAAATTTAAATATATTTTTGACCTTGCGGTGTAATCATAAAGAATTGATCCATAAGCATTCTTCTCAGATACTAACTTTTACTTGTATATATTTATTTATTTTTACTGCTTACCCTTTCTACGGCCATGGATTCATCAATCTTTGTATGAAGTTATTTTTACCATGGGTATAAGTTCTGACAAAGTTTTTAATAAGTCAGAAATTTTGCTGCTTCAGTTTCTTGCTTGACACAAAACGATGTGTCACGATTCGTTCCTTGATTATTTATTAAACATATGAATTAATGCATCGAATTAAATTTATTTAATAAGCTAAATTAATTTTCTTCTGTAAGCGAATCGCAATCCTACCGTTGGCATAAGTTCTGACAAAATTTTCAATAAGTCAGAAACTTGGCTGTTTCAGTTCCTTGCCTCACATAAAACGATGTGTAATGATTCGTTTCTTGATTATTTATTAACCAAATTAATTAATACATAGAATTATATTGATTTAATAAGCTAAATTAATTTCCTTCCTTAAGCGAATCGCGATTCTACCATTGGCATAAGTTTTGACAAAATTTTCAATAAATCAGAATCTTGGCTTCTTCAGTTTCTTGCCTGACACAAAACGATGTATCATGATTCGTTCCTTGAATATTTTTCAACCAAATTAATTAATACATCGAATTAAATTTATTTAATAAGCTTAATTAATTTCCATCCGTAAGCGAATCGCAATCCTGCCATTGGTATAAGTTCTGACAAAATTTTCAATAATTCAGAAACTTGACTGCTTCAGTTCCTTGCCTCACACAAAACGATGTGTCACGATTCGTTCC
>JAOUZG010010699.1:886989-919733 GCA_026289955.1 Argiope argentata
CAGTTCCTTGCCTCACACAAAACGATGTGTCACGATTCGTTCCTTGATTATTTATTAACCAAATGAATTAATACATCGAATTAAAGTTATTTAATAAGTTAAATTAATTTTTTTCCGCAAGCGAATCGCAATCCTAAAAATAGTTTAATACTTCATGAATAAAAAAAAAGTCATAGAATTCTCAACTTTATTTCCCTGTGCAGTTTAGAAACAAAAACCATGCATCAAAAACTTTAATTCGTGTGCTCGGACAGATTCACTGACCAGGATTGCAGGCACTCATAACCGTGACTTTTGTCATTCGAGCAAACACCTTCCGCTCACAGATTTAATTCGTGCCCCTTGCTCCCCTGGGTGCATCAGTCAACAGTTGGTGGTGCACAGCTATCTGGCTGCGTACCTTCTCCCTCCCCTTCGGGTTTCCCTCCTCGTGGGAACTATTGTGCGGCTAATGGATGATGACACGTGGCTACTTACATCACGTGACGCCCTCCACAACCACTCTCGGAGAGAGATTTCGTCCCTCTTTTATTTATTTATTTTTTATTGTCAATAACGTAGAAAGAATGTGACGAACACACCTTCAGTTTCGCTTTCCCAGCGTTTTGTGCTGTATAGTCAGAGGTCGGAAAGTTCAATTTTTCTCAGTTTTATGTATTTTCATAAAAGATAGAAACGTAGCTGAAATTACAAAAATTAATAAATCCACCCAATTTATAATTTTGGTCGTTTTACCACTTTTCATTATATAAAATAAATTAACCTTTCAGGCTTCATCGAGATGTATATACCACGCTGATATTTTTCAATCATCCAAGGGGATAGTTAAATAATAAATCTATGGAAATGCATGCCTCCATGGTTTTATGTGATTACATTTATATGTTGATTTATTTTTGGCTCTTGGCGTATAAACTCCTTGTGTGCCAACAAGTACACCAAAAGGCTGGCAGATGTAAGTCATTTATTTCCCAATTAACAATAGAATAAGTTTCAAATATATAAACGTAGGCACAAGTGCAAAGAAAAATTAGGGGTAAATCAAATACACAAAGTAAAAATACAAAATTGCTCACATACTAATAGAAATGCACTATAGATGATTATAATATAGTTGAAGAAGCATGAAGAAATAAAAATAAAATATTCAAAAACAAAAGAATATACGCAATTATATGCAGGCAAACACACTGAAATAAAGTTTAAGTAATACGGGAGAAAATACTATTCATATATGTACAAAAAAGAATAATAAAATTAAACTACTTTCATATGTTAGTGTAATTTTTAAGTACATCTCAGTTTTAACCGCTTAACCGGTTTATTTTTCTTACTATCTAATAAGATGACACCTTCTATTTTGGGAATATTTTCTTATTTTGATTCAAATGGAAATCTATGGAATACTTGGCTTATTTACGTATTCGAAGTCATTTTACTATTGAATTATAATTGTTACGGATGATTTATTTTTGATTTACAATTTACAACTATCAAAATTCGATAAATCGATGCACGTACGGAGTACGGGCAAACCTGTTAAGGGGTTAAAGAAACGCGAACAGAAACTGTATTGCCATGAGTAAAGTTGAATTCTTCAAAACCTATTTTCTAATGTATCGTGCATAGAAATGGCTGAATAAATTCAGATACGTAATTGGTAGGAGTTTTTCTGTAATAAGATAGTTTTTAAATATTTTAAAAACTAGAGACTTAACTTTTTATAACATTTTATATCGTCACCTCAACTTTGTTGAAAATATCACAATTCACAATGATTCACCTGATAAATTTCACCTATAGTCAGTTTTCGTTTTTATTTTAGAAGAATAGAACTATTTATACTTTATTTGGACATTAGAGACCTAAATTATCTTAACTTAGGAAAAGAAAAAAACTTATTAAAAGGGTTAAATATCAAAAAAAATTTGAAAATAAGTTAAATTACTAATTCTAAAAATTCGAAATGAGATAGTATTTACAATTTTCAAAGTACTGATATCGATATCTAAATAAAGTAAAAATGAAAAATGTTTCGGGTGAAAATACAATATGCTATGCTTAATAGTAATAAGAACGAAGAAATATGTATTCACAATAATACTAAGTTAAATGAAAAAAAAAATGAGGTGTATAACGTTTCTGCATATTTTTAATAGCGTCCCCATTATTAGAAGAAAAATTTACTTTTAAAGACTTATTCTTGAAAATTTGGTGGCAAAATTTGAGAAATTACTTTTTTTAACAGAATATAGTCGTATATAACAACATACAATTGTTGTAATTGCCATACGATCTTTTGAAAAATATGTCTTAAATAGGGACAGTATAGTTTTCTCAAAAAGAGAATCATTAAAAATTTATAATTTTTTGAAATAAATTGGTACGTAATTTAACTCATTATTAAACATTAGAGAACGTTTAAGAGTAAATTGAAAAAATGGTAAAAATAAATTGAAATTCAACTAAATAATATAGGATCCTTTTAACGCAAGTCTTGGATGTAAATGTTAATATTAAAGTAAATCAGATATCTCTTAAAATATTGGCCTTTGCAAAAGAGTTTATGAAGATTTTTTTTAATCCAATAGGAAGTATGCACCAGTATCGGCTATTGGTCAGATATAAAAAAATAAATAACTTTTGACATGGAATTTTTTTTTTACATTTATCATTTTTTCTGTTTTAAAGGAACTCTAGTTATAAATTATTAATGAATATTAATTATAAATTATTTTTACGCCAAGAAATTAAATTACAATACGGTTTTACAAAGAAAAATTATTTGTCAATAAAGAAAGTAGTATTTTTATGGGGTTGGCTAATGTTGATTACTGAAAAAAAATTAAAATATTCCATCACCAATCGCTATCTATTTTTTACGCAATATATTGTGGAATAAAACCATATTATTTATATGAATTCGATAAACATATTAATGCAGTGAATGTAATGTATAGGATTAACACCTTGACTCCCATGTTATCACCAGTGACCATCTGTTCAGTATAAATTATATTATAGGAAATTCAGAACGGAAACAATGTGTGTCCACTTTTTTTAGGAATTTTAACATATATTTTTGAGCTTATCTAAGCAGTAAAAGTATCTTTACATTCACATATGTATATTTTCTCTTATTATTAATTTTTCGGACAGAAAAAATTATTTTGGAAATAAGTAAAAAGTTCCTGCTAAATTACCAAATATATACATATATTCAGACACACAGCCTTTTATGCCCAGAATATCTGTTCTGCAAAAAATATTAACTTTAGATATAGTATTCCTTAGCTTTGAATGAAGGTCATTAGTTTTTCTGATTAAACTCAGCTATAACATACGAATTGCTTATAAATATATATAAATCACACTGAGTAATGTTAATGAAGCATAAAAATCGCATAATCAATTCTCGCAATATCAGCACTTAGAGTCATCCCTGATTACAATGCTATATCCTGAGAGTATAATGTATGAAAATGCGATTCCCTTCAGAAACGCAGTGTTTCTGGCTGAAGTATGATTCTCCCAGATTATATCTAAATGGTTAATGGGATATAGTTTGACAAGAGACATTAAAGAGAGATATCCTAGGGAATAGTCTATCTCTATATAAAGGATCTAATCCAAACGTTCACCTAAGGGAATATCCAAAAGATCCAGACCCATTATAAACAACAGAGGCGTCTCATTTAGCATAAGTTGATGTGAATACACTGCAATATAAAACTTCATTTTGGCGCTGTCGATGTGTATTTTTTTTCTAAAATAAATGAAATTTTATTCGCTTTATTGAGACTATATGCAAAATTTGCAATGTAGTCATTTGCATTTGTGTTGTGTATTTGTATTACCGGCAAAGATTAAAACCCGGCATTCTATAAAATGCTTAGGAATTGCTTATAATGCCTAAAATAAGCCGGAAATGTATGGAACTGTTCATGATTCATACATTGCTTAGGCAGTATATAGAATGTTAAAGGAGAAACCTACAAAGTGTGAAATATAATATTTCAAAAACATAGGAAGATACACGCTAGAAATCGTAATAGAAAACTTCCAGAGAATACGAAAAGGTAAAGTCAATTAGATTACGCAAGAAAAAGACTGTTTTAAAAACATAGTCGATATATAGGTTACTGATACCTGTTTTGTGTGTTCAAAGGAAACTAGTGGTGGAATTGTATACAAAAAGTTTCATAAAAAATCGTACCTTGTGTATTTGTGCTAGTAAAATTAATGAAATCGATATTTTGTGCATCCTTTGTTTAAAAACTGAAAATACTTTAAAAGCTGAAATGAATTTTAAAATCAATCGGAAAATACAAGTCAAAAATTGAAAATTAATTCGATTTTTTCCCACTGCTCCTTTGGGAACTACGATACGAGTTCTTAATGCTTGACATCGACAAGGGACGAAATGATTCGCACAGTGTATCGGCAGTTGTAATTAGTGTACAGAGGATATTTTCTTGCCCATGACAAGTGCCATTAGTAACAACAACAACAACTTTTGTAAGTTTATTTTCCTTTGTGAACTGTCGTTTGGCGAATGACAGCTATTTATACTGATAAATTGTCCTGGCGTCGAAATGACACCAGCGGTCGTTCTATATATATTGATTAGTAAAATCTCTATTAACTATTTCAGAATCACAATCCTTTTTCTGTGTAATCACTATGAGAAATGATTAAAAGTCACGAAAAAATTTCAAATTTCCTGATAAAATGCTGAAAAGGGAAATTCCCTAATAAAATGCTGAACAGGACTCTGGTGTCCAATCGACCCCTACTGATTCTCTAGTTTTAATTCGTAATATACTTTTATAACCTAATCAATGCTTTCATCTATATATACGGAAAATTTCACAGTAAGAAACTCTATCAATCAATTTTGAAGAAAATGCTACATTGTCTTTTCTTCTAAGATAAAGAAAAGAAACAGACGAAGCACTTTTTTCTTAGAAGTAAAAACTGCATTGGTAGTTAGCGAAGAAAACATCGGCACCTGCTTCCGAAAGAGCGCGAGGTTTCGATGTTCCATCTAAGAGGATTATTTGGCGTCGTCTCGCACGGAAATAAACCTTTTCCTTGGCTCCCTCGCATTAATCCTTCAGCAAGCGAATGGACAGGTGTCATACCTAATCCCGGCCACCCCGCCGAGCGCAGAGCCAATTAGATTTAATGACCTATCATCTTTGCCGCTTTTCTTTGCGGAGTGTCAGTCCACACTTCCGACGGAGAGAGACTGAACAGGTGACAGGAATGTTATTTGTTGCGCCAAGATTAATCGGAAGAGAAGATTTGGCGCACAAGAATTTAATCAGAGGCCTCTTATTTGTTTGGCGCAGTTTCGCAACTGATTCGACGAAAGTGAGTGATGATGATGATGAAGTAAGAATGATGATGAGAAGTAAATTTCAAAATTTTTTTCAAAATATTTCCATTTAAAAATATTTTTAAAATTTATTCTCTCACTACAATTGAAAAAAAAAGTATCAAAATAAAATATTTTTTTAAAAAATCACCACTCATAATTTTTTAAAATTTTTTTGTAGATGACTTTTAATTATTTATTGCAATGTTTCTAATGCGGAATGAAAACAATCAATGGGATGATATATAGTAACAAAGAATATACAAAATACAAAATATGAGTTCTTGATGACGAAAATTCAGTTTGAGGATAATAAAGGACATTCAAAATAATTTTCTTAAATTTTAAATGTACTTATTTAAAATTTTATCAGTACCTAAAATCCTAATATTTGAATACTTTTTGAATTCCTAAAAATACACATGATAAAAATTTTATTAAAATAAGATCCTTGACTTCTATTTTATTGTTAAAAATATATTATTAAATAAAAGTTGACAGCATTTTTAATTACTGTTATGATCAATAAAATTACTTTAAAACCATTAGATTGTTTATGAACAATAATTATTTATAATCAATAATTGTTATAAAATGTCCAGTTAAAAAAAGAACTTTAACGTGTAAACTTATATTTTCAAAGCTACTGATTCGTATTTTAATTATCTAATTGTAATATTTGAGAAAAAAGGTATTTCAACGAAATTTTACAAACTGATATTCAAATATTTTAGAAGCAAAATGAACTTTAATTTATAGGCAATTACTTAATTCAAATATATAATTAGATGCTATTGTAAGAGATAAGTATAAGATACAGTATAAGATAAACTTCCTGGAAACTCGAGGGAATCTTTGAATATAGAATTTAATATGATAAGTTAGTTGCCTGAGATAAGCAGACATGGATATTATGGTACTTTTGAATTAGACCATTGATCTTTATCGCCAAATTTAAAGGCGTCGCCAATGAGATGCTAAATTTCTAATAATGGCAAAAAAAAACTACCATAATTTAAAAAATTGCTCAAACCTGAACTGTCGTCCGCCATATTGTTAGTTTCGTTGGCGTCGGTGGTTTATCGCCAAATTTAAATCCGTCGCCAATGTGCTACTAAACCGTTGGCGACCATTGGTGTCGGTGATCCAATACGTAAGTATCATTATAAACCAATGATAAAATTTTTGATATCATTACAGGCCCTTAGAATAGACCATTGATAGCCATTTGCATCGCGCCAATTGGCTAAATTACGATTTCAATGATATAAATAAATTCTGATCAAAGAAAGAAAAACTGTTTGGTATTATAGATTGAAGATGTTAAGATAAATTTTTAGTAACTATTAATACTACTTTATAACAGGTCTGAAATATCACGAGTTATATAAAAATTTCGAAGAGAAAAGTGATTAATTTTAAATATGGAAACCAGAGCAAAACATTTTTTTTAAAAAAAAGGGTTAAAATTAATTTTACATAATAATGTGCCAATGCGTTGCATTTCATTTGGACGTCGTATATAATGATTTAATAACAATATTTATAATAAATAAAAAATTTAGAATATTCTGATAATCAAAGTATCGAAAAAACATAAGAAGCCTTAAATCAAATAACCTTGCACCGGGAAACTGAACCATATTTTTGATTCGTTTGGAGGGAAGTCAGAATAAACTCAAAGAGTGAGCTTGAAAATTCATTGATAGATTGCATATATGTCTACCAGGATCTGAATAAAATTTCTTATTCACTAAAATACTTTCTTTCTCCGCTTCACAAAAACTATTGCTCATTTTGGAAATATTGGAAAAATACAAAGTATATACTGGGATCAAAATTGAGCTTATTTTCCAAAAAATCTTTTCAAATAAATAGATCTTGAATATCAAAATTTACTAAAAAAATAACAAAAACAATTTAGTTAATTTATTTCAAATATTTAATATATTTCACTGATTTTCTCTCTATTCATCTGTTTCTTAAAATAAAAGAAGTGATTTTCATCTCCGCAAACGAAAACTCTTCGAAATAAATTACACTATTTTAATTTTGCACGAAGAAGAAAGCAAAGGATAATTTTCCGATTCAACCATTTGCAAAGGAAAATTACTCCCAGAAGCGAAATTTCTTTAGTTAAGGAAAAACTTTCACGTAGTGGCCCGAAACTTTTGACAGGTGTCAGAGCTAATCTGGCAACTTCCAAAGACTTGGGGCAGTCCCTTCTAAAGGCCCTGTCAACTGCAAGCCTTTGTTGAGTCTGCTATCCTTTTTGTAATCCCTGGCATGTCCTACAACAGGTGTCAGAGATGCCCTGCACAATCTGCTGGCCTTAGGTGAAAATATTTCCCCCCCCCCGAAAAAAAAATATTCTAACGGTAAGATATCGTTGCTAATGTTTAAATAGAGAGCGCATTTACATAAAAAAGAGAAATTAACCTTATTTGGATAAATTTTTATTCATATCAGGTAATTTTTCATTCTCGTCTCAAGAGAATACATGGTATTTAGTTATTATATTTCTCAAAAAGCAGGAATGCTAAAAAATATTTCTAGAACAAAAGAAAAGAGAGCCTAAGGATGCAGAGCTTATTTTGATTTTTGTCTGCATTTGGGAATTATTAAAGGGGATGGAAAATTGCATGCATTTTTTAAACCCTTAAAATGGATATAAAATCTTTTGATATTCGAAATTTGCTTACTTAAGCAGACAAAATTGATTTTTTTACCAGTAAATATATCTTGTTAATTACAGTATGAATATCGCTAAAAGATATTTTCTTTGTTTTGACGATAAATACAGATACAGTTAAAACTAAATTTTTAAATGTTTCAAATTAGGATAATTTTATATATATATTTTTTTAATTAAAGGAAAAAGAAATATATTTCTCCAAATTATATATGTTTTTCATAGATTTTCCAATCCATATAAGTTTTCAAATTTAGAGGTTTGAAATGTTATTAAAACACTAGAATATGAGACATAATGAAATATATATAGAGAGAGGCAGAGAGGAATCAAAAACAGAAGTAAAAATGAGAAAAAAAACTATAGCGAAAATAGGAAAGAGCCTGAAGAAAATCAAAGAAAAAGAAATTCGGTCTGATGACTTTCCCAAGGGTCACCATCAGGCAGGCATTCTAATAAAAAGTGGAGTTTTTTTGTGTAAAGGGTTTAACTACTGCCTAAAAAATTATACTTTGGGAATTTTTCGGGTCATATATATATATATATATATATATATATATATATAGGAAAAAAATGTTAAATTAAAGATAGAAACCATCTATGTAATTCTATTACGTTTCATAATTTTTTTAACCTTAAATATCATTTAATATAACTGTTTTCTAATTCTGAGATAGTAAACAATGAATTTATTTATATTAAAAATATTATGTTTTAATAAAATAACTAAGAAAAAATAGAAACCTATCCCTCACTCATACTTATGGAGCTAATTTTACAATCTTTTATTTCCTCTGAAATCCTACTTCTGTTTATATTATCGATGACATCCAATTTTTGAGAAATATTTCAAAATATAATCCCGATGCAGATCAAATAAATTCCTCTAATATTATTCATATATTCATTTTATGTTTTGCCAGCGTTGCTAAAAAAATCAGGATATTTTCATTTTGTTATGCAAATGCAAATTTAAAGTATTTTTTAGTAATATAGCAGGAAAAAATGTAATTCAGAAAAGTTATCTGTTATTACTCAATGCATGCTCTTAATATGTTGACGAAATCTTTGAAGAAATAAGTAGATACTCTAATATTTCAGGATTAATTAATAAATTCATTTCATTGTTTTAATTTTTTGCAACTAAAAATGATTTTAAGTTTTCATTCTAAAAGAATCTCTAGTGTATATAATGATAGAATTATAAATAAAAATAATTAAATAATAATAAAAAATGAATTTGGTGAATTTCAGAATATCACTCGAAGAAATTTTCAATACACTTATATGTATTTTCTATGAACATTATCATTAGTAAATCGATTTTCCCAAATGAGTCAAAAAAACCCATCAAAAGTGAATAAACGCGAGCATTTCCTCAAAGTCTTCTCTATAAAACACTTATTTTCGAAGAATCGGAAATTGGAAATAAGTAGATCCGATGAATAAAATCTTCGAAAAGGATGATAGAAAACGATATGACCAAGCAGGAAAAAAAAAGATAAAATACGGCCTGAGATCAAACGAAAGCTACTTAACGACATTCCATCGTCATAATTCAACAATATCATGACTTCTGTTGCCATAGAGACGAGGAGAAATCAGTTCTTTCAAATTATCGTCACTTCATCTGGCGTTAAATACCGGCATCCAAACGTTGGTTGAATTTTTCTTCGTCTGCTCATCAGTCGCATCAACTAGTGATAACAAGCTGACATATTGTGCTCGGTGCCTTGTTGTGATCGTCTTCTTGTAAGAATTGGAGCAGGTGGTGGTGACGTCTTTGTCACTTGTAGCTGCCGATGGAACGATTAATCGATGCAAGGAAGCGTGGGGATAGGCGATCAGAAGAGCCTGTTAGAGGCTTATTTGTTGGGGTTTCTGAAAATGAAAACATGCTTGTATGGAACTTACACCCAGAATTTAAAATGAAACGCCTGGAATTCCAAAGATAAGCATGAAAGCATGAAAATGCTTTATATAACTCCCTAGGTTTTAAGAGGAATTTATAATAAAATGTACAGTCATTTAATTCATTATTTAATAATGAGGTACAGCCATTTATCTCATTAAATTCATTAAATTGATCAAAATATATTCCTTCATTTAATTCATTAAAGACAGCAAAGTTTATTCCGCCGCTTGGTACGTTTAATTAAGCAAAATATGTTGTGGAATATCGATTAATAAGCAAAATTCTTTCCTGATTCTTACTCAATGGAAGACAGACGTTAAACGAAACATTTTTTTTTCAGAAAAATCTTTGGGAAATTGAATTCTCAAAACAAGCATTCGAATTTCTGGTTGTGTAATTTATTATTTATAATGCTTGTTTTTTTATAAAAGAGTTTTATAATTTCTTAAAATTTGTTGTCTTTGGCTATAAAAATGTGACGAAAATGAGGAAAAGAATCACTGCCTGATAAATGTTAATGCTTCTCAATTCACGATTAAAAGGCATCTCATGTGTTTAACCAGATTCCCCGAATGTATGGCAACTGGCGCTCGTTAAATATGTTCGTGGTCACAAAGTCCTCCATATCTAGAGTAATAAAACTGGAGTACTAGATCTGAGGTGATCGTTCTCAGTTCCAGGTCTAAATTACGATCTGAAATGGATGAATGAATTTGCATGAATGTAGTCCGCCCCCTAAAAAGGGTTGTGAAGTGTGTGTAGCTACTCTTGACCCTAGATGGCGCTACTTGTAAAACAAAGAGACAAATTTCTTAGGCTTAAAATCTGCTGATCATATCGGCGAAGGCTTATCCATGGCAAGTGCCATTAGTCACAACATGTTTTTAGCATCTCCATAATTTCTCTGATTGTTGTTCAAATTGGTGATCAGTTGAGGCTGTTATTTCCCGATTTCCTGACTAAATTTCATCGTCCATTTTTTTCGTTGCACAGAATGCAGCTTTAAAAAGATCTTCGGCAGTTTTTGCTATTTCCTTTCCACCAGCTTTTCAAAGGTTGCTGTTGAGGTCACAGAAACAAAAGGACTTTATGTTAGATACCCAATAACCCCTGAAGAACAGTCGTTACACATTAAATCTGTCGGATTCAAACGATTTCTCGCTGATGTGATGTAGAGAAAGAGGTGCCAGCTCATTTGCCACCCTCGTCATTTGGCCACGGTTCAAAATTACGAAGTCCTTCTCAAAATAGACTTAATGTTACTTTAAAAAGGGTATTTTAGAGTAATTAAAACAAACCATCCACCAGCTCATTTATTCCTTTGACATTTTTCTCTAATTAATAGATTCTGACCAGAAAAACAATCCCGTCAGTTATAGAAAGACACTTGCACGAAACCTCAAAATTACGTTAGCTCATATCCTCAGAAATAAGGATTCAAATAAGCATTCAACATAGACTAGTGTGACTACGTGTGACATCACAATCTTACATACGACGTCACGATGGCGAAAAGACACATTTTGCGAAACATCACTTGTTAGAGCAGTTAATTTTAATAATTTGTGTTGCTCGTTAAAAAAGGTATGTCTGAGCAATAATTAACATTCAATTACCCAACATTCATTATTATTAATATAACATTAATCAAATAATCAAAATTTCATTATTCTACATTACACAGATAATAAGTGAGTTTCTAAGTTATTTATTAATAATTACATTAAAAGTAAATTTAGATAAGTAAAATGGTCCCCAAAAAATTTAAAAACGCAGAATTCATGTCTGTAGCAATTATAAATCATGAAAAATTCCTGAAATGACACCGGCAAAATTTTTCATTAAATTAAATCGAAATGATAGAATTTAAAGGCTGACTTGCTATCTATAAATGTGGTACTAAAGATGAAAAAAAGTTAAAACCCCTCAACAGAACAATAATTGAAACTAGAACTAGTAAATCTGGATGGTATTTTTTATTTTTGTAGAAGTTATATAAAAAAATTTCATCAAGCAAAGATTTCCAAAAATTTAATTTGATTTTTTGAATCAAAATTTAATTATCATTTTAGTGGTTTCAGTCAAAAAATCCTAGCTTATTAAGACAATAAAACGTTTTTATCATACTTTGAAATTAAAAAAAATGATAGTTTTAATTTTATTTTCACATATTTTTATATCGTAAAAATATTTAGAAATGTTTTTATATCGTAATTTCAACTGCGTTAACAACCGCATTTGATAAACGAATAAACATTAAATGCTTCCATGATTTTGCAATGTGGTTTTCCTGTGCTGCAAGTCTCTTTATAAGGAAGATAGTTTTACAGAAAAGATAATGGCATCTGATTCGGTGGCAAATTTTTCAAGAATGCGAATTTAAGAGATGACTTTAGGGTCAAAATTAAAATATCTTCAATATTTAAGTGTCTTGGGTGTAGCTACATTAAGTACGGAGTTCATTTGTTTGCTTTAGAGGACTTGATGCTCTGCCTTAAAATCTAGAAGAAAAAAAAGTGGAGGAGCATAAATCAATTTATTACTTGATTTAAATGTCACTTGTCTAATGTTACTTGCCATGTGCAAGCAATTAACAATTAGCATGTATTTGCCTGTTAGCAATTAGCTTGTCCATGGCAAGTACCATTAGAAACAACAGCAACAAAAAAACTACAGCAGCACAAGTAGTTCGATGATCTTCCAGAAGATCATTGTTCCAAAGAAAGATTTCCTTGAATTGCTCGGTTGAGCTCAGTTCAACTAATAAATTGATTTATGCTCCTCCCCTTTTTTTTCTTCTAGATTTTAAGGCAGAGCATCAAATTCTCTAAAGCAAACAAATGAACTCCGTACTTAATGCAGCTATAGCCAAGACTCTTAAATATTCGAGATATTTCAATTTTGACCCTAAAGTCGTCTCTTAAATTCTCATTCATGAGAAATTTGCCAATCAAAAGCTCATACCGAGGATCACCGATTCAGATGCCCTTATCTTTTCTGTAAAACTATCTTCCTTATTAGGAGTCTTACAGCACAGGAAAACCGCATTGCAAAATCATGACAGTATTTAATGTTCTTCCGTTTGTCTAATTCGGTTATTCAAGCAGTTGAAATTACTATTTAAAAACATTTCTATATATTTTTAAGATATAAATTTATGTGAAAATAAAATTAAAACATTAATTATCTTTAATCTTGAAGTATAACAAAATGTTTTTATGTCTTAGTAAGCTAGGAATTTGTGAGGGAAATCGTTTAAATAATAATTAAATTTTGATTCAAAAAATCAAATTAAATTTTTGGAAATCTTTGCATATTGCATGTTAGCAATTTCTAAGCCGAAGATGCGTCTCTTGATTTGAGTAGTGCCAACTAAGGTCAAGAATACGTCTTAGCTACTCACGCATCCTACATTCTCTTGCACGTCCCCTTTTCACTGGGGAGTACATTCAAACACTTCACAGATAGAACAATAGAAGAACAACCATGCCCGAACCGGAACTCGAACGCCGGACGCCCAGATCACGGGGAATATGTACTACCTCTGTGTCAGGACGGCACTGTAGTTGTTTAATAGTATTTAGTTACATATACTCAGCTGTTTACTGCAATTGCTTTTCTTCGCACTCTTTGTTTTACTTTGTTACTTCAATTTTTTTGTTTTCATATTTAAATCGCAAAACATCCTTATAACTTATTGAATCTGTTGGGTTTTTTTTTTCATTCTACACACTCCCACCAAAATTTGATTTTGTTTTTGTATCATTGTTTTCTTGTATATGCTTGGGGCATGATCGCGTTATACTCGTAATAAAATTGATTTAGATTGGTTTGGTTTAGTTTAGTTATATCAACTTCCAGTTGTAAGGCAACACTAGGGTTATTTTGGGACGGACCTCGTAATTTTGAACCACGATCAGATGACGAGGACGACACCTGAACATGTACCACCCTTCTCCACACCACACCAGGGGGAAGATGTTTGGCGCTGATGGATGTAACGTGCAACAGACCCCCTTACACGACGATTCCTTGGTAGAATCTGGTTCCGAATTTGAAACCCTACGGCTCAAGAGCCAAAACCTTACCACCAGGGCCCTGTAACATAACTGGAAATAAATTTTAAATTAACAGTTAAGTAAACGAATGTAATCTGAAACAATCTCAAATTACAATATTTCATACAAAAAAAATCGAATTCATTTCACATTTTTCACTTTTTTGTTCGGGAATTAATTCGAAACCAGTTTCATGGTTTTACTCTACGTATATGTATAGATAATAAAGTATATGTACATAATTTAAAGTTTTATTTCCCAAAATTCAATTTTGGAAATAAATTAATTGATGAAATAATCACTGCATTATCACATCAGCAAAATAACGAATAAAGAAATCTTAGCTGAATGATAGAAGTATTTCAAAAAACGGTTTAAATATTTCTATTAAAGTTATTTCATTTATTTTATTTGATTTCTTTAATATCTTTTACTACGGATTCAACAAAGTTTAAAAAGATTTTAAGAAAGAGGAAACGTAAAGTTAATATTAATTTCCTTTAATATTGAATATGTTTTCTTTAATATTGAAATGCAGCAGTTACTATTTTTTATTATTTATTACAGGTTTTATTATTATTTGGTATATTATGTTATTATCTTGTTTGCTTGCAGGATCAGTGAAATATTGAATCTATTAAGATTTAGTTCATCATCATTTATCACAATATAATTCAATTTTAAATTATTGCTGTGGTTTCCTTTCAAGATCAATTTAATCAAATGTTATTATATTATATATTTTATGATTAGCTATATTATATAGCATTAAAAAGACAATTTGCAATGATTTACGATTTAGAATTGCGCTTTGTTATTTTATTGCTAAAATAAAATCGCAACAAAACAAAGGCAATAAATCTCAAGGCCAGAGATGAAAATTATATTTTGAGAGAGGATGTTTGCGCCTTTTGTATAATGTAAAATTGTATGCAAATGGGTGAAATGATGGGAAAAAATATCAAATTATGATAGAGTTTTAATGCATTCATATACATAAATATACATGCATTTATTTGTGAATAAAAATGTGTATGGAAATACGAAAATTATGTTTCACCATAAATAATATTTTTTGAAGTTGTAGATAATGTGCGGATACACAAAATTAAAGCAGAGTTTATTTAACATTTTTATTACTTTCTAGTATAGTATGCGATGGTATAAATATTGTAGTTATCAAAAATTCGAACATAAAGTTTTGAGGAAACTCCGCCTATTAAAATTCTTTATTCCAAAATATATACTTTTAGAATCATTTATGTCTGTCTATCTGTTTGCATACAACAACTCAAAAACTCTTTGAAGGAGATAGACAAAATTTGAGGCAATTTTTTATATCAAATTTGTATATTACTATCAAATGTAATTAAACCCTTTCAGAGCATTCTGTCTGTCTTTGTTGAAGTGATCAAATATTACAAAACATAAAGGGTTATAGAAAATATATATATATATATTACAAAATTCACCGTTTTTCAATTATTTACTGTCCGCTATTCACATTTCTTTTCAGATCTGTCATCTGTGTTTATAATAAAAATTAATGGATAGGTTATCGCTCTACAGGCAAAACTTTTGGCTTAGAGCTTTCAAATTTGGTCCATATACTTTGATGAGTAGGAATGTATATCTTCTAGTGCATTTTTAAAAATTTTAATTTATTTTTTAATCAATTGAAAATAAGCTAGATTTTGGTTTGTTTCCTCAACACTTTTTGAAGATACAACCACATAAAAATTATTTTATACCGTTTAAAGATCAAAAAATTATCTTTTCTATGATGTCAGTTTAATTGCTGTGTATTTTTATAGCTCAGATTTAATTGATTTTTACCTATATTGCATAACAATAATTTCATTATCGTGAATAAAGCCGATATCCCTTTTTTAATGTTATATCAAAAATTTGAGAGTGTTATTTTCTTCCACTGATGATCGATAATGAAGGTTTCAGTTTAACATCTATGTAGTTTGCAAAGTGAAAAAAAATTAAGCAACTATACCGTTAAAAAATTTAGAGATGAATACTATATAATTGAAATAAGACAACATCTATAAAAAATATCTAATTCAAATTGAATAGACTATATTCTAACTTATTAGAATAACAATCTGTTTAACTAAACTTAGCAAATAATCTACTTAATTAAACTTATAAATAGCAATTTTAATTAAAATATCAATTTTTCGCATCTGATAAGTTAATGGAATTATTGTATGAAATTTTGTCTAAACAGTTTAATTTGAATTAAATATAATCAATATCTCCAAATATGAACTGGTAGTCAAATATACCGAATTATGATTAACTTTTAATTTTTTAATATTTAATAATTTTCGATGTGACACAGACATATTCTTGCATGATAAGGTTGTTGTAACTGTTAAATTATTATTTATTTTTCTGTTCTGCAAAAGGTATTGAATTGCTGAAAAACACTATCATATCAAAATTATATTATTGGTGTTTTGTAATCAATCCTATTTGTGAGAATTCTATGTTGCTTCTCTGAAAAATATCTTACTTTTATTTCTATATTTTCTCCAATAGATTTTAAAATTGTGGGAAGGATTCATTTGGGCCAATACGATCAATACTGTCTCAATTTTCTACTTAAAATTTCACCCATCGCATCATTATTTCAATTATAAAGGATAAAAATAAATTACTGTCAAATATTTTCTTTGATAATATGGCAATTCATCTATAAAAAATGGCATCCATAAATTTTCTCCTTTTTCGGGAAATTTAGAAAAAAAAGATATTTCAGCAAATCCTTTTTTTCTACAATTTGAAAAGGAACACTACATGAACAATTTGTTTCTTCAATAACCGATGAATAATATATTCAGTTTGAAATGGTATTAGAATATGGTTTTTATGAGATAATAAAACATTTGTTTTTAAGGCACATATTTATACAACTAAAATTACAAATTCAAATCAAAAAATCAAATTTGGGAGCTGTAAATGATCGAACTCCTAAATGTAAAAGATATCATTATACATGTGATAACCCCTCGTTTTATCAACAGAGTTAATTTTTTAATAAAAAATAAAATATCTTGCTCTTAATATGAAAGAAAATAAACTAGAATTTCTTGGTCAAAGATACACAAAACCCAATTTTTATATTATAAAGATGCTCAACCTCTATGAATAAGATTCTAAAAACATATAAAAACGATATATAAGAAAGAATTATTAATATGAATGTACAAGAATGAATTATTATTTCGAATTTGCAATAATGAATTATTATTATGAATGTACAAAAAGGAATAATTATTACGAATTTACAAGAATGAAATATATCATGATGTACAAAGATGAATTATTATTATGAATGTACAAGAATGAATTATTATTATGAATGTACAAGAATGAATTATTATTGTGAATGTACAAGAATAAATTATTATTACGAATGTGAAAAAATGAATTATTATTACAGATGTACAAGAATGAATTAATACTATGATGTACAAAGATGTATTATTATTACGAATTTACAAAAATGAATTATTATTAAGAATGTTCAAAAACGAATTATTATTATGAATGTACAAGAATGAATTATTATTATGAATGTGCAAGATTGAGTTATTATTAAGTACAAAATACAACATAATAAATAAATTTGTAAAGTGCCAAACAAAATCCTAAATAGGATTAATTACAATACCAGTAACAGAGCTATGGTTTCTCTAAGTTAGTTTTTGAATAAATACTTTTATTAAAAGAATACGAATCACTGAGCTGTGATTGTATTTTATAATAGATTTTCTGATAGCTTTCCTTGAAATGTATTTATTCTGAGTATCAATAGATATCAGACACTAGATTAAAAACAGTTTTACAAGATGAAATTTCATTTTAAAAGAATTGAATAAGTAATAATAATAATAATAATGAACATAGAGAAATAAAATATCTCTCCAAAAATGAAAGATCGCATAATATATTTGAAATATCACAGAATGAAAGATAAAATTATTTATCATCAAAGCCCATTATTAATCTACGAATGACTAATAAATGTATGAGTTTTAGAATGTGACCTAAAATGGGTACATTGAAATAATTGCACACATTAAAAGTGTTACATTGTCTTATTTTTTGATAAAACAATGATTATGAATGAAATAATTTGACCAACAATTACTTTTAAAATCACACCAATAGAATATGTGCATCATATTTTGATCTAAAAGGGCAATAAAAACAGATTATTACAAACAATTAAACAATATTTCTCCGTAAAAAAATATAAAATTTATATTGAGATATTTATATATAAAATTTATATATAGATTTATATATAAAATAACATAAATCTAAATATTTATATATAGATTTATATATAAAATAACATATAAAATTTATATTGAGATATTTATTGCATTTCACTTCAATTGTATAAAGTTTATTCTATTTTTTTTAAAAAAATTGTACTTTTTTCCGGGCATAATATATTTTCTAAAAACATGGGGAATGTAATTTCCGAGCGTTAGTATTTAATTACGAATTATATTGATTCAAACGCTACATTTACATAGTAAATGTAATCAGGGTAATAGGGTTAATTAGTTCTCATTATTTTAAGATCGAAATGTTCCAATATCTAACCCTGAAATGAAGGTTAGAATTAATTCTTATTATATTTTTTGATGAAATGAAACCTAAATGTTTCAATTTTTTTTACCACAAACTACAGTGAATTGTTTTGATTACATAATTAGTTATTAACCAAATTATTAAATACAAAATTTTATAACATATTTTTTTTTGCTTATTGAAGCTAATTTCAAATTCAAAAGAAATTTAATAGACATAAAACATTATTATAAATATGAATTCAAGGATATCAGGATTTAATTTTGAATCCAGATATTTGAGATGCAAGTATTTTTGAGAACTCTATACTTACTTTCTCCAAACCTAAGAATATCTTTTATAATATAATTTTATTGAAGTTCTTCAGAACATTATACCATTATGTAGATAAATGGCGATAAAACCTTTCAGGACTAATTTATAAAGATACTTTTATCGGTAATATATAAGGATTACACGATATATAGCGTATATAGCTTTTATCGCAAAGCACATCAATTCACCAATTCGTCATTTACTCTAAAATAAACTTTATAG
This sequence comes from Argiope argentata, assembly GCA_026289955.1. Taxonomy (NCBI): domain Eukaryota; kingdom Metazoa; phylum Arthropoda; class Arachnida; order Araneae; family Araneidae; genus Argiope; species Argiope argentata. The sequence continues at coordinate 906,192 of JAOUZG010010699.1, forward strand.
TTCTCTTTTACTTAATACTTTTATGTCCATTTTTAAATTTAATGTCTTTAAAACTCCTTCTTGGTAAATAAAATAAGAATATGTATCAAATTTCTATTAAAATATAGTTTTTATAATGTATCTTTTCAGCTTATGTTGTCAAATATTAACTGAAGAATATGTGGTGAAAATATAATTTTAACTTACTGATATTACTCTTCTTGATGAAAATAATGAATAAAATAACACAAAACATTTATCACGTTTCTATTAAAATATAGTTTTAAAAATGTTTATAAAATCCTTTTATCAGCTAATGTTGTCAATTATATACTGAAGAATATGTGGTGAAACTATAATTTTAACTTACTGACATTGCAATTTTATTTCCAACAAATCTATTTTTATTGTGTGTGTGTGCCCTTTACAATCTTTACAAGCAGCTGATGATTGATAGAGCCTTGAGTACATGAATAAAAAGCAATTACCTCTGTACTTATTTCTCCTAAGGATGAAACTTTTCCTTTTTTGTATATTTAAGGCACCATTGCTGATGAAGGAGCTTATCTCCTTAAGGATTGTCATGAATCACAATAGCTATTTTATTGAGAGAACAATACTTGTATTACTATCTATGGAAATCTCATTATTCAGTTTTTCCGTGAGGCTAAGATAGATAACATGTACTGTTTCCTTCTTTTTTTGAAGAAAAAATAGCATTATATTATAAAATCTATGCATAGTTTGCTTTTGTTTCAAGCGGCAAATTAATTTATTTTTCTAGACATAAAGGAAAAAATTTCTTTATGCTTGAAAATACATATACTATTGTTTGTGCATAGTTTGAATTTGAAGTATTTTCAAACGCGTAGAATATTTTGAGTTAAAAAATATCGTTTTAAGGAAGAAAGATATAATTAATTTGTTAGTTTTTATGTCTCTAAAGAAATGGTGCTGTCTATTTCGTTGATTTGATATGTAGGAAGCTTCAAAGTTACCTTCATTTTGCTACCTATATATGTTAAAACGGTTCCACATTATCATTCATATATATATATGATGCGAAATAAGAAAATTTCGTTAATAATATTTCAGCTCCAAATAAAAGTGAAATGTGGTTTTAAAATTGATTTTCAACAAAGCAACGTCACAAGCCAAGCAATCAAGGGAATTGATGATAAAAATATAATTTTCTATTTTGTAAATAAAAAAAAATATTTATTTGGAGCTTCCCGTAAATAAAATACCTTAATCATATGTTCAATATTTATTTATCTCTTTTTTATTAAAAATAGAAGTTGAACATACATTAGTGTCAAAAAGAAGACGCTCTAACAATCGCACATAAAATACGAAAATAAAAAAAAAATTTCAATTAAATATTTTTTGGAGATATAAAAACAATAAAAAAATTAATTATAAATACTTTTAAAAAACATAAAAATATTTATCAAAACCTTTTGAACTGCATTCGAAATATTAAAAAAGTTGGAGCTACCTCATTTAAGAAATCATTATTTACAGCTTCATCTTTATTTACATTGAAATACTTTTAAAATATGGCAAACTTAAAGTAAAACAAAAGCGGAAAATTGATACCTGAAAAGTGATAAATTATCAATTTTCTGTTCGTTCAGTTTGTGTTTTCAAAAACTTCAAAACAATACAACATCTTCTGAATACAACATTTTAACAAACAGAAAAAAAAACGTAACGTTGCCATTGACTTAAATGTTTGAATTACAAATTAAATCTCCATTTTAAAATAATTTTTTGGCAATAAATCGCCTAATGTGGCAACATCTTGCATTATTTTCTAAAAACCGTAAAAGCGAAAAAAATGATGACTCTAAAGGGATAAATCGCCAATTTGTTGATTACACATTTTGAGGCTTCAAAAAATCAAACTTAAACAATATCATGTTCTGATATGATAAAAAAAATCTCAAACCAAATCATCATCATGTTCTCGTATGATTGAAAAAAAGAAATATTTCAATCCTTAATATTAAAACAGCACGGCCTTGTAATTTGTCGCCTAGTTTAGAATGTCTTTTTTTATACAAAGTGTCAATGAATCGAGACCTGTTTTTTCATAAACAAGAATCATGCATGCCAACTGAACGAGAAATTGTTTGACTTTTTTAAAACTTGTACATATAAATAATTTGTAATTAACTGTGGTCCTTGTTATTTAATTACTGCCAACAAAAAATATATTTGACAAAAAGTTACCACCATTTAGTTTCATAACGGGATGTTAGCCCAATAAAAAAGATAAATCTAGACAAATTATAGAATTCTGCAAAAATTGTACATGGAGAAATTGAAATGAAATTTACCGGCAAATGGAGAGTAACAATAATATAAATGGATTTTAATTATTTTTATTATAAACTTTAACACATAAATAGCATGATTATATATAATATAAATTGGAATGGATCTGTTACTGTTGAGTAAAGAGGTGAGTTTTCTTTACTTTGAAAACTATGAAAATGCTAAAATTAAAAAACTATTGAAATGGTGTTCTGTTCAAAAAAAAGTTCGAAAGAATTCTGTTTACAATTCGGTTGCAAGTTTAAAGAAAATAAAGATATCAAAAAAATTATCTATCTAAGCCTAGTTCAATTAGAATAAATATAGGAAATAATCACAAGTAATTCAGAACTTTTGTTATAGTGTCATAATTTCCTTCAAAAGCAGCATCTAAATAAAGCAGGCGTTTATAATAATTATTTACGCCAATACTAATTATTACGTTTATTTTAATTATTTACTTCAAATTTATCCTTGAAATTACTGAGATGGTAAGATAGAACGTTAATTTCAATTTTCAGATATCAAATCCACACTTGTTACGAAAGAAATACGTTTCAATCCAAAAGCGGGAATTATTTATTCTTTCAAACACAGCATCCAAATACACATGCGTTCCAACTAATTATTTAGATTTTAAAATGTATCAAATTTATCTGAGTAATTACTGAAAAGCTAACATAAAAAGTTAATTTCAGTTTTGAGTTCTCAAATCGCCGCTTCTAGCGAAAGAAATAAATTTCTAGCAGCCAGTGTGAACTGTTTATAAAACTACCTACTTGTGGACTGATTCTAAATATAAACATCGAATCAGATTGTACAGGTGGAAAAACAACACTCTAATATATCTCCCCTTCTCCTCTTTTTTTCATCCTGTTTTACACTTTCCCTGCGCAGGCGGGAGACTCCTTTACAGCCGCTTTCTCCCCAATACATCCGACGCTCTAGAGGGCGCCACCATCCAGCCTGACACCCTTCCACCCCCACCCATCGTCCTCTCTCCCCCTCTCCCCAACGGTATCACTCGTTCGACCCCCCTGAATCCACTCACAACTGCGCAAACCCCGTCGCCTGGTCGGCCAGTCCTCTCTCTATCTCTGCTCAACCCCCCATTCCGGAAACGTGGTCCGGTTTTCCCGGACGACCAAAGCCTTCCTTCCCCTCCACAAGCGAACAACGAAAAAGACCTTCTCCCGGATTCGGGAAATGCCGCCGCTGGAATCTGGAGCAGGAGTGGGGGCGTCTTATCCATAGCCGGATGCGGTCAACATGCCGAGATCTTTCCTGGTCAAGAAAGCCAAGTATCCCGTGGACCATGGTAACAGGTGGCCCTACAGGGAGCATTCTGGCCCCACAGAGGGGGCGACCGCCCCTCCTTGCTCCATGTCCCCGTCGCATAGATGCCTCACAGTCCATTATACTAACGGTAAGGCTGCTTTTCCTCTCTCTTTTTTGTTTGCACTTTTTTCCTCTTCTAGTAACGGTGCGTGTAAAAATCGAAGAATGAAGCCGAGTTTAAAAGAGAAGAAAGGGAAGAGCGTTCGTTTAAAAGCTGAGTTAATAGGTTCGCTTGCGAGCGGTGGCAGTTGGAAAATGAATTTTAACGTCTTTTTTTGGTACAATGCTCGTAAAATATTGCATTTTTTGGATTAAATAAATAAAATTTATATCATTATTAACGAAATAAACTAGATTAGAAAACAATACTTTTGATTATGTCATATTATCAATTTTAGTATAAAACCCAAAACTTTTGTCATAACTTTGTTTGAAATTAATAGAAAAACTATTTGTTTACAAATAATTATAAATTTTAATGCGTATATGTTTATATCGTTTTGAATTTTAATGAGAGAATGAAATTCATTACTAATCGTAGAATTTTAATAATCTTTTTATTAAATCTAAAAGAAAATATTTTCCTACAATAATTGTAATTCTAATTAGAAGCGGGGAGTATGAAAGTGTTAATTACACAAGCAAATTTATGGTGCAGGCTTTTAACTCGGTTTTTCAGGAGAAAAATATTAATCATAACAAAAAAATGCCTTTATATTTACCTGAAATATGCTTATTAAATGCATTTAAGTAATTCAAATTTATCTTATGTGAAAATAGAATCAAAATTTTGAGCATTATGTATTAAAAAATGCGAAAAATAAAAGATTTAAATATGGTTATTCTTAAATGCGTAAACCATCAAACCAATTTCTATATAAACAAAACATTCAGATTATTATTCAGTCAAACAAATTAATAATCAATAAACAATATTTTTATGAATCAAAGAATAATCGTAGTAATATTTTAGAATACAATAATTGTAGTAATATTTTATTTAAATGCAAGAAACTTTTGATATATTGTCACCTTATGTTAAGTAATAATAAATTAGTGAATTCCTGACAAAGAATTTTTTTATTATAATAAATTCTCCTGAATAATAAAAAAAAGGCTTCACATTTTGTTACATAAGTTCATAAATTTATAAATGCAGATTCAATAATAAACTGAAAAAAGAAAAATGTAAATAAACAATGAAAAAGGATCGATGTAATCTAACTTTCGTTATTTTTGCATTAGTGATATTTCAACGGAAGAGCAAGTTAGACTTTTGCTTTGAAAAACTTGCTTCAAAATACCGTTATCAATGAATTAAAATTATATTATTAAGTACCGTTGATACAACGAAAAACCGTTACTTGATACTAAATATTAGCTAGTTTAATTATTATTACTCCGAAAAATAAAGATTCATATTAATTAAATAAACTTTTTTGTATACTTTAGTCTACCAAAATGTCAATAGGCTTTTGCATTAACTTCTGTAAATGACGAAGGTTAAATCTTTGCTTGGGTATTTTGCAAATAGAAATATGTCGTCGAGCTTTATTTCGCGAAATTATTTTTGTAAACAAAGAAACTATGAAGGGTTAGGCCATTTTTCTCGATTCGATTCTTAAATGTTAACAAAAGCTCGAAAATGAGAGAAAATTCACTTAAATCAATGATAACTGTGATCTAAATGTATGTAAAAATTGAATCGATATAGATAGTATTTTTACTTAATAATAATTGTTGCTTTAATTATATTCAAAACTCTTACTTTAAAAGACGAACACATCTTCTACTACAACGCAACAGTTGATTTTTGTATGCATTGGATTAGTCATCAATGTAACTGTAATAAAAAGATAATCACAATTGCTTTAATTAAATATATTTCTTGAATTAACATTTTTTATTAATGTATGTTGATGTTTATACTTGAGGAGTATCCACGCTTTTTCTACAAATTTTGATATTTTTAAATATTTCACCTTTTTTGTAAATGTAACATTTAAACGCAATATTTTTCATACATTCATTTATTATTATTTCAATTATTTTTAAGTCTTCCTATAGAATAAAATTATTTATTTATTTATTTATTTTGAAAAATAAAAGGGCTTGAAAGATTGCATTTAATTTATCCTAAAGATAAAATTATAAATAGATAAATGATGCATGAATGCACTCACATTTTATAATTTCTTATTTTTTATTGAAAAATCATTCAAAACAAATTTATAAAACAATTTTAATAAATGAGATTCATAATATGTCTATATAAATCATCAATATTTATAAAATATTCATTATGTTTTATCGATGATGCCATTTGCATTAACTTTAATTGCAGTAAGGTCCAAAATCTAGTTGGTTTGAGAATTATAATTTCCTGAATTTAATATATACTGTTATAATTCTTGAGAATTTATTTGTAAACAAAAGTATATTTATATATAAGTTAAACTCAATTTTTAATTTCAATCTTTAGCATTAAAATATAAAATTTTCCAATTTCTTATAAATAGATAGTTACAAGAAAAATAATTAATTTTTTCGAGATGAAGATTTGGCTTAAATTTATTGAAATACTTTTTTTACATTGTTCGCTGGATAATATTAATTATTTAGTCATTTTTATATCTTTTAACATTTTTTTAATAATTTAACATCTTGATGAGCAATGGGATATTGTTAAAAATGTTGAGAAAGAAATTCTGTAATGACAACCTAGTTCTTCCAGAATACTATGTTTTTAAGATGTTAAAACAATAATACACAATAAATGTGTTATAATTTTACACATTATTAAATAAAATTAAAAAATGGGAATCAAATGAATCAATCTACAAGAAATTAATTCTTGAGAAAATTATGATTTGTATATTCAATCGTTGAAGTGTATATTTCCATCATTTCATAGGATTTCACGTTATTTCATGAAATAATATATTGCATGCAATAATCGGTTTTATATTTTAATGATACAAGTCATAAAGATAACCTATCTGGCAGGCAATAGTTAAGCCTAATTTCGTTCTACGCTTGACATCAGAATTTTGATTTCGTTTACGTTTATTTTCTCTGACTTAAAGATGCGAATTATTTCACTGATTGGATTATTCTAATAATATTTTTAATTCCATCAATTAGCAAAGTGAAGTGTTGAATTAAGAAAAGATGTAAAAGCGTTTATTTAAGAATCCGAAACGTTCGTACGATGGTTTATTTACATTCGACTGTTGCCATTTGACAATGAGTAATAAGAGCAATTTCTGCGCATACATTAACCTATTATATACACAGAATAAACCTAATCCTTTGTCCAGTTAAATTCATAATATTTCTGTACTACAATTTTTATGTATTTGAATTTCTATTTGCATAAAATTCTAAGAAGTAAAAAGGAAATAAACTAAATTTCTCTATTTTACAATGGCAGTTATATTTGCAAATTCCTCAGCTTATCTTCAACGTTTATTTTCATTTTAAAATAGTTGCAACGTTTATTTGGAAATAAAATCCATTACATGATATTCTCCTTCTATTTTGATGTTTTTTTCTTCTTCTTGTAATATTGAATTTTAATAAAAACATTACTGAGTTTCCTGAAAGAAATATATGTGCAGCAATACTTTAAGCAGATAACATTTATAGGTTGCTTTAAATTTTATTTAATATTAAGGTCAATGTATTATTAAAATGAAACTGTCATTGTAATTCATTTTCAATTGAAATTCTTTTAAAATTTTCAGTCCTATTCGGGTGTTGTTTAGATACTGTAAAAATAGTAAAAAGGCTTTATCATCTAATTAGGTATCATGTTAAATATTAGTTTAATTCGTTAGGCACAAATTTAAATGCAATGCTTCAGACAGGAAGTATAATGCACTCAATAAACTAACTGAAAGAAGTTAAACCGATTATATATTTTAGGTTGTATGAAAATACTAATAAAGCATAACAATAAACAAAATTAATATCAAATAACAACAAGCAACTCTTTTTTGAAAAAAACTATGTTCAAATTTCAATAAAATCTTTTTTTGACAATAATGATTGGAAAGCAATTAAAGTTAAAATAACTTTATAAATTTTAAAAATGAGTTTAATGTATTGAATATTTTGGATATAAATTTATATATTTTATTAAAAATAATAAGTATTAAAACACTTTGAAATATTCATAACAATTTTATGGCAACAGTGAAAAGGATGAACATGTAAATTAATAGTAAATGCTAGAAAATAAATCACACAAGTACTAAGCAATCTAGCCGTCAAATTTTAATGTTCTAAACAAAATTTAATCATTCTTTAAAGAATAAATAAAGTAGTCTCAAAACTTTTGTCCGAATCATTGTAACATTGAAATAATTTTGAGAAAACTCATCCGATGTTATCTTATTTTAAAAATTTATTGTTCCAGGCACTATTAAGAACATCCTGAAAATGTAATTTATATAAGCGTAATTCCTTCGAATTTAAAAAAACCCAGGAATTAAAACAATGAAAATTGATGTTGCAAAATAAAAAAAATATTATTTAAAATATATTAATATTTTTCATGTAGAAATAATAATGATATTATAGGAAAATCATAGAAGAATAAAACCAATATCACTGATTTTTTTAAATTTCAAAGCAGCATAGAAATATTTTTTGTGCAGTTATATCCTCCATAGTTATTAAGAAATAAAACCTTCTGAAAATTTTGATTAAATATTTTTAATTAAATATTTAATCAAAATTTTCAGAACCACTTTGTTAATAGACATCTATTTTCTAAGAAGGAATTGTGAGCCAAATGGGGTAGCTGTAGTTAAAATGTTCTCCTCTGTGAAGAGATTGAATTGTTTAATACATTACAACGAAATATTATTTTGTTTATTCTTAAAGGTGTTATTTATTCGCATATTCCATTCTACTAAACGTAGTGGAAAGATTGAAATTTTCGCTAAAAATTTACTCTAAGCCTAAAAAGAGCTATACATAGACCTAAAATTTAAAGATTACATTGCTGCAATAGACATTTTCACATATATTTTTTTAAATTTATATTCGTAAACTGCAATATTCGAATAATTAAATCAACAGCAATTTACGAATAATTTAATAAGAAATTGTATATTCTTTTTTCACTAGATGCCTTTCTCCAGGATTAATCGCTGCCATAAATTATAATTAAAAATTTTGTGTGACAATGCCTTTCTCTTTAAAATATGTTTAAATTTCAAATTAAGGTAGTTCAAGCTATTTACAGATCTTTCAATGTCTTGTTTATTGAGCTAAGCATTTCCCTAATTTTCTGTCTGTTTCTACGCAATTAGTTATATTTAAAGGAAAAGCATACATTTTCAAAAATAAAGGTAAATAAGGACTTTAAAGGTAAATCTTAGTTCTGATCATAAACTTTTAAGCTTTTATAAAAAAAAAGGTGCTTACGTATTATATTGTCTTCGCCAACGTTTTAGATACTCATTGGCGACAGATTTAAATTTGGCGATAAAGGTCAACAAATTACACCATTGCCGGATTGCCACAATTGGCAGTTTAGCAACTCATTGGTAACAACAAAAAATTTGGCGATATAGTTGGGCGGTATAATACATAAGTACCAAAGAATGTACAACACAAAAAATAAGGCGATATGATTCTTCATCTCTTGATCATCTATATTGGAAGATAGATAGATACATTCATTCTTATTATTAGTAGAGATATATAGATTATAAAGCATAAGATAAAAGATGAGTTAAATGAAAATGACTTAAATGTAAGATTTGGGCTGATATAAATATATCAAAATATCATTTTTCAATTATATTTATTTCATTGTTTATGCGGTTTTTAAATATGATTTAATCGCATCTGCGGAAATCTCTGATGATATATATTATATTAATTGCTTAAGAATAAGTATTAATTAATTTTTAAGAAACTATACGATTGATTCGAATATCAAAATTTATATTGCCATCAGGGATATTTTTTATTAATTAGAAATATTTTTATTCGTTCTTCATTTAATTACATTTTTTATTATAATTTACAAACATTAGGAAAATGTATAAACTTTTTCTAATTTTTTTCCTCAATGTTTCAGTACCTTTCCACTAAAATTAGTTGATAATTATTGAAAATAATAACATCAAAAAAGCATCACAGCTGAAATTTGCAGGTGTTTTACACTCTAATAGCAATAAAGAAAAATGTAATAAATATTTTTTTTACAATCACTGCTAATATTTATATGGAATATTTAAAGTAGTCGTAATAAATCTATGATCATTGGACGAAGAATCATAACTCAGTACAATCTTCTACAAATACTTTTATTCCAGATTCCCAATAAAAAATAGTTTTTACTATCAAGAAGTGAGCGTAATTTGTTTTTATAATACATGTGTGTTTCCATAAAAATCTAATTTTAAACTTTTTTTTGTAAAACAAACATTTCACTTAATTGATTTTGACTTAAATGACTTTCAAGAAACATTCAGCGTTTTTGCAATAACATTTATGCCAATCTCATTGGTTTAAGCAAATCTTCAGTGTTAGGGTTTCTTTTCATTGTTGAGAAGTATAGAAGGGAGTAGAACTTATCATCTACGTTATTTACATTCGGAATGAAACAATTTCGCTTTAGAGACCTGAAAGTTATGTTTTTGCAAGTATTTGATTCTATAAATTAAAGTTCATGAACACATTAACCATAATATAAGGTAATTAAAATTGTATGACTTTGATATCTATTACAATTTGATGCTTGGAAATATTCAAATATTACCAGCAAGTTATGCATAAGAAATGTAATAGAAAATAAAGCAAAAAATACACCAGAGAATCCAACTGATCGTTAAAGTTGACTAAGCACTTTATATATGATGTGACTATGATGCCTGAATCATCATGTGACAGAGCATATAAATATACTTCATTAATCGATGAACAATAAAAAAAAGAATTTTTCAAGCTATAATTAAAAGCATCCCCAATAATTAAATTTGAAAGCTTATTGGGTTAATTAAAAGCAAAACTTAATAAAATTTATACTTAATGCTAAAAAAGTAAAGACAGTAGCAGTTTCATTATCTGTAAACTCGAATTAGTAATATCTATCTGTACTTGAGCATTGAAATTATAATATAATTATTTACTTATGACGTATTACAGTGCTGTTTCAATATTTGCAAAGAATATAGAAGAATATTTAATAACCTTTCCAATAACTAATTTCAATATATGTAGCTTTAAATAAGAAAAAAAGCATAATTTTCAGGCAATGAAATAATATTTGCTTTGAGTATAAAGTTCATCATAGAAGAATTTTAAGTGGACTAAAAATTAAACTTAAACATTTCAATATTAGGGAAAACAAAAATTCATTTCATAATGTTCCGTGTACATTTTGTTAAGTAAGAAAAATCATAATACGAATTCTTTGTTTTTTTAAAAATAATTAATGTAGCTGATTGTTAAATATTGAATAAATGCTTGAAGTTTTAAAAAATAATTAAAAAATAAACACTGATTAACTCCGAAATTATTATGGAATTACCTAATACCTAATAATAGAAGATTAATGATTCCATGAGAAAAAAAATTTTACTTATAATTATTTTGTTGCCGATTTTATTTTGTTGCTCATTTTAAGAATGAAAAATTAAAAATTAATACAAAATTGGAATAATATAAAATAATATTCATCATGAAAGGAAAAACATTCAGATATGCTTAAGATGGAAGAATGATTAAAAGATTATTAAAATGTTAGTCTGTGTCATCAATAGCAAATGAAGGTATCAGTAATTATTCAAAGAAATTACTTGTGATGTAGCTGATTCATTAAATTTAATGATTCTCTAATTTTAAAAATAAAATCAGATAATCATTCCATAATTGTTTATTAAATATCATATTCTTCTTAACAATAAAGATAATATTTGCATACAGATATGTTTCCACTTCCCAATTCGACTAGGAGTAAATAATAAATTTTCAAAATCACATTCTTATTTTTGAATTTGCAATTAATTACTACAAATATTATATATATATATATATATATATATATATATATATATATATATATATATATATTCTTGTTTGGTGATTGGATTTATTGTATATCTCAGCAGCATTTTACTTCAGAATTAACAATTGATGAACTGAATAAGGCAAAAAACTATTGTATTTCAGTTGTACAACAACAGTTTTTTTCTATTGAAAGTATTGCGCTTGAAAATAATTGCTCCTTGTCTAAATCCTCAAAACTTTATCGTTTTCGTCCACTTTTAAAAGCAAATGATTTCTCACGAATATCATTTGAACAAAGGCATCCAATACTACTTGAAGGATTGCATTATTTTGTTTACTTGTGCATTAGGCATGTGCACATTTGTTTACATCACTTTCAGAATTGCGCTCTGAATTTAATGTACTCCAAGGCTTTTAAGGCATCAAGGTAGAAATAAAAACTTGCTTACCTTGCAAACTGTCTCATGCCTTAAATTTTAAGGAAATTGAAGTCAAGCTTCCAGTTCTCAGACTTACTCCTTGTATACCTTTCGTTATTATTGAGATAGACTTTGCAGACGCAATTTAAATTACGACCCTTAATCCTTCAAATACAGCGTACAATACGCCATTATTAAATCCCTGCAAATAGAATTTGTATCTGACCTTTCTGTTGAAGTTTCTTTTGGTGATGCAAAGATTTGCCGGTGGACGAGGAGTTCCACGTGCTATAAATGGTGGCAACACCACCACCTTCCATGCCGCAAACAAGGAACTCATTTTCCTTTGGAATACACTGACTTCAGAGAAAGTGCAGCAATTCTATGCTCACAATGGTATAAAGTGAGAATTATTTCACCAATAGCAGCTTGCTGGGAAGGATGTTGGTGGATATAACTTGAAAGAATCCAAAACTTGATTAAATATTATGTAATATTTTGATAAACCAATAGACTTCACTAAAATAAATGCAAATATTTTGTTGTCTTTAATAACTTAAGTTCAAATTTCACTAATAGAAACTGTAAATTTATATAAGAAGACATTATAAAAATATCGATCTTAACTATATATACAGATAGATTTAAAAGAGAGCGTATTTAAATTTTGCTTGAAAATATTTTGAAACAGCCATTTTGTTTTCTTTTATAGTATACGGACTTTATCTTTAGTAGAAATATAGCTTTTGTTCAGTAGAACTATTGTTGTTTTTCTATAACATAATCCAGTTGCCTAAGAAGTCTAGAAATTCCCCTTCTGAAAATTAAACATCAGATGACTTTTAAAAAAATGAACGCATGCTCTATCGAGTTTAAGAAATGCTTTATAAAATCCCATTTCCTTATCATTCGCAAACAAGGTCAAAACTACATCTAGTGTAACAGAGACTATGATTTGAAATTTCAAGTGCCTTTTCCCATCGATACCCCAAGAACGGAATTCATCGGAGTACTTTTCCATCTCATTTCAAAACTCTTTATTGGCATCAGTAACATAAATCCTCAAGTGTTGTTAACAAATCCGTTCGGATATCAAAAAATAGGAATGCGAATAGCAGACAAAAGCTGTGCATTTACTTCCGAAATACATATTGAATTCCTCAGAGGGAGTACAATATAACCTGTTTTCTTATTCTTCACAATCCAACAAGTCCTATTTTATTCATCCAGCGGTGACGTCACAGACAGACGATACATAAAATTTAGGAGCAAAAGTGGGCAACTGAATTTGTGAAAACGTTCCTCCTTTGAATAATTCAGGCGCTGTTGCATATATATTGACTGGCTCCTGTTTTGTGTAACATGTGTTTCCCTTTTTATTGAATCCGAGTATTGCTTTTCTTATTGACGAGTTTCCGAACACACCTTCGAACGAAGAAATTTGTACGAAAAAGTG
>JAOUZG010010699.1:925428-936804 GCA_026289955.1 Argiope argentata
AATGATTATATAGTATAAAACCTCTACGAAACGAGATTTAATTTTTAAAAAGATTACTTAAGGCAGGAAACTACCTTTGGCCTTTGTTATCGATGCAATCTTTAGCTCGAAGGTGAACCAAAAATAACTCAAAATTTAGTGTAGTATCTTTTATATAATCGAAAGACTTTCCGCCTTTTTTATTTTCTAAAGATACTATTTTTGATACTAAATAGTCTTTGTCAGTTTTGATGACCATGAATACGTTATCATAAATTAATATTCGTAGCATATTACTTGGTATCACCAACCAGAAGATAAAGAGAATAGATTTTCATTCTAAGTCTTATTTATTATTTTTAGTTTAATTTTGCTAATCACTAAAGCATAGCTTATTTTTAAAAAAATATTTAATATTAATTTGTGGAAAGTTTATTCATTTTGAAAAGTTTTCTGAAATAAGAAACTAAAATTTGAAAAAGGAAAAATATTATAAATAAAAAAGAAAGCTAGCGAGTATTTTTTTTAACTTAAAGTTAATGATAAAATGTTGAGAATTTTGGAGTTTCTTTACAAAAACACCAATAAAATTTAGAATTATTTTTAATAAACGATAGTAACTTACCTAAGATTATGTAAGTTTAATTGTAATATTTCAAAAGTGCATTTTCTTCTCAATTTAGGAAATTATTAAATTCTTGAAAATTATTTATAAATAATATCTTTCTTTTCATTTTAAATAAGAATGTTAAAGTTAAAATAAATTTCAGTTGAGACCAAAAAATATTATTTCAAGTTAATTTCTCATCATTTAAAATATTGCTCATGACTTTTTCAAAAGGTTTTTGCAAATGAGCACAATAATATTTTCAATAGATTGCTTTATTTCATGTTTCTACAACTGCAACTTAATTAAAAATTTCGCTTATTAAATAAAAATTATTATATCATGAATGTTGTTCGTCGTATCAAACACTTCAATCTGTCAGAAAATGTAAAAGAAATTAAGAAATAAACTTTAATCGGAAAGTTAAATAATTGAGAGGGAAAATAGGCTTAACCATCACTATGAATATTCGCTACAATTTATCAACTTGAAAAAATTTTGCATTATTTTAAAACTTAACATTAATTTCATATCTTTACGGGTTTTTTTTACTTCAATAAATTCATCAAGTTTAATTTAAAATGTTGCGAAGCTTTTAATGTTAAATTTGGTTTGGTTTAGTTTGGTTAGAAAAGAACTTTTTAAGAGTTATATTTACTTCAGTTGCTTTTTTTAATGTTTTGAAATTCCAACTAATTCATCAAAATATTCAATTGCTTGTTTTTGCTAATATTAAATTTAAAAAAAATTGCCTTTTTTAAAATCATTCACTGCAAAATAGGATTTTAACTTCTGTTTATATTTCTTACTATATACACCTTTAATTTGCACTCACAATAATATGTTACAGAATAATTAAATTACAGTCTTATTTTGAAATCTATGAAATTTTTAAAAATAAATTCATATTAATCGTTTAATATCCTATAAAATTAACTTTAGCGAACAAGCTGCTCGTCAAAGGCTGCTAGTTTATTGCTTATAGTTTTTGATTATCTTTAAAGCTAACAGCAAAATAAATATTCGAAAACAATAATTTTTGCTTTATGAAAGTATTTTTGCAGAATTTTTGTACTTTGTGATTTTTTATCACTTAAGGAATTTCGTAAAAGTAATTTTTTTTATTAAATTACATACCGTCAACCTTTAAACATTTAAAAGTCTCAAAATATATACTAATGATAAAAACAGCTGGCAATATATTTACACAAGAAAACAGTATTTAGGAATTAATTTGTACATTTAGGAAATAATACTGAAAAGAGTCTTTTCATAACTTAAATAATTTTTATGTTATGTAAAAATCACAAAAATATATCTGAAATAAATTTCCAGAATTGAGTAAAATAATGCAATTATAGGCATAAACTGGAATAAAATGGCCAAATAGTTAAGTCTTATCACGTACAAAATGGTAATATTCGAACCGAATAAAGAATAATGAAGTCTTATCTAGATCCTGGATTCATCAAGAACCATTTTTGGGTCTTTTCGAAATTTAAAGTTTGCCGACGGGAGAAAAAAAATATTTGTCGATAGATAGGGTATAACGTCATCTTCACTGATTAAAGCAATTACTTATTGGTGAGTCATCAAATGGGCGCTGAAGGCTTCAATAGTTTAAAAGCTTAATGATACTCGATAATGATTTCCAACTAATGACATTCAACGATTTTTTAATTATACGAAAAGCCATGAGCGCTAAATTCACCTGACTTTTAATTATGAAGGTGACGCATGGATTCGCCTTTAATGACATCCACACACACCGGTGTTGTCTGGACAATGCTTTAATGCCTGAACTAACAAATAACGGATCAAATAACTTAGAAATGTTGATTCTAACATAATCCTGCGATGAATCAGATTAACTGTGTGAGTGAAAATATAACTATTTATTCAAACTCAATTTATGGATTTGTGACAAATATTAATCCCATGATACACTTTACTTTGAGGCATGATAATAATTTAATGCATGAACTAACAAATAACGGATCAAATTACTTAGAAATGTTGATTCTAACGTATTCCTCTGATGAATCAGATTAACTGTGTGAGTGAAAATATAACTATTTATTCAAACTCAGTTTATGGTTTCTGACAATTATGTATCCCTTGATACAATTTAGTTTACTGTATGATAATACTTTAATACCTGGACTAACAAATAACAAATCAAATTCCTTAGAAATAGTGAATTCTAACATAATGCGATGCATCAGATAAACTGTGTGAGTGAAAATATAGCCATTTATTCAAACTCAGTTATGGAGTTTTGACAAATATGTATCCCTTGATACATTTAACTTTAATGCCTAATAATAGTTTAATGCATGAACTAACAAATAACGGATCGAATTCCTTAGAAATGTGGATTCTAACATAATCCTGCGATGAATCAGATTAAATGTGTGAGTGAAAATATAACTATTTATTCAAAATCAGTTTATGGATTTTTGACAAATATGAATCCATTGATATGCTTTACTTTATGTCATGATAATACTTTAATACCTGAACTAACAAATAGCGGATCAAATTCTTCAGAAATGTTGATTCTAAAGTGTTCGTTCGATGAATCAGATTAACTGTGTGAGTGAAAATATAACCTATTTATTCAAACTCAGTTTATGGAGTTCTGACAAATATGAATCCATTCATATACTTTATGGCATAATAATACTTTAATACCTGGACTAACAAATAATGGATCAAAATCCTTAGAAATGTTGATTCTAACATAATACTGTGATGAATGAAATTAACTGTGTAAGTAAAAATATAACCATTTATTCAAACTCAGTTTATGGATTTTTGACAAATATGAATCCCTTGATACACTTTACTTTACAGCATGATAATACTTCAAAATTCGCCATCAATTTTATGAGGAAATGAAGCTTTGGAACACTTTCAAACGATATCCATGAGGTATTCTATCCGAATAATTCGTTGATGAGTGAAGAAGCAAATAATGGATTGAAATGTTAATTATCTACTAGCAGATTATGGATTTAAGTCTAATCTTAATCTAATGAGACAAAATCTAATCTTTCTATTAAGTTTATTAATATATGAAAAATATTAAACATTTTGATTATTGTCAAAATCAAAATTCTCTAGATATTTTATGAGGGAATGAAGCTTTGGCATACTTTGAAACGATATCTATGTGGTATTCTATCTGAATAATTCGTTGAGGAATGAAGAAATAAACAATGGATTGAAATACTAGGAATGCGGATTCAAAAGTTCTCAAGAAGAACTATACTATCTGCTCGAGAGAAAATATACCAGATTATCCAGATGCAATTTATGATCTTAAGACAATTTGATATCTATGGAAATAAAATCTCATCTTTTTTATGTTAAATCCCTTAAAATGTAAAAAAAATACTGAGATAGTTTTGGCATTTCTTTTCTAAAATTCCAAGTATCAAAATTGATCAAGCATTTTATGTTGAAAATGAAATGCAAACGCATTTTCAAAGATACCGAAGTAATGTTCTATCTGAATAATATAGACGTATGTAGAAACAAATAATAAATTAGAATTTAAGGATTGTTCTTTCAGATTTAATGCAGGACGAATTAAATTTGCTATATGAGAAAAATATAGCAATTTATCCCAACGCAGTTTATGTATTTAAGACAAATTTAAGCATATGAAGATAAAATATAAGGGTTTTTTTTAAATCCATCACAATAGGAAAAATCTAGAGATAATTTTAAAATTTATTTTCAAAAATTGATGGCTTAAAATTGAACAAGCATTTTATGGCAAAGATGAAGTACAGATGTATTTTTAATCACATTCATGCAGTGTTCTATCTTAATAGTCTTTTGATGAATGAAAATACAAATAATTGATTGAAATTTAAGGAATGTTCATTCAAACTTTATCCAAGATTAATTAGATTATCTGTGTGAGAGGAAAAATACAACTATTTCCCCAAACGCAGTTCAAAGATTTAAAATAAAATCTAGACGTTTTGTAAAAATCTATTTATATATGGAAAAATATACATGATATTTATGAATCAATGAAAAGTCATGTTTTAAAATTTATCAAGTTCTTCTATAAAACTTAAGTATATAGCTATTTTCAAAGAGATCCAAGTGGTGTTTATCTGTATCATGCTCTGATAAACGAACAATATATCAAAATCTTAAGTATATTCATACAAACGTAAAATTCAACACGATTATATAAACATAATTTATGAGTTAAAAATAAATTTGTACCTAATAAAGTACGAATTAGACATATTTTTGTCAAAACGGAGACAAAAAAGGAAAATATATAAAAGAGTTTTGATTTTTTTTGTGAAGAGCTGTATATCAAAATTCAGTATGGTGTAGTTATATTATTTTGATATATGCAGCTTTCTATCTGAGCAATGCTGTGTTAAGTAAGAGAAAAATAGATTCTGGAAACTTTTTCATTCAAAGATAATTAAAATTTCAAATATATGCATTTTTTTTTTTTAATTTACATTTCAGTTTGCCAATTTAATTCTAAAGCCTGAATTCAAAATAAATATTTTTCAGCATAGAATTAAAATCAGAAGATATGATGAAAGTGGCATTGGAACTTGTCTTTAATTTCCTTTTGTCTGGAGGATATTTTAATGCTTGAAGTAATAAAGTGCGCATTCATATCTTTGGAATGCTTATTTAAACATAATTTATGCTGTAGTTAAATTATGCGTTAACGTGGATTAAAATATAGTTGTTATATATATATAACCGTAGTTTAAGCACAATTCTGGATTAAGATAAGCTTCGTTAACTATATATAAGCTTAAGTGCAGTTATATCATTACTGCATTGATTTATAATCCAAAGACGTTCTTGTCTAATATAAGTGTTTTATATAACAGATTAGAATATGTTTTATGTACAAAAATATAATTCCAGGACTATGAATAAGTCCAAAATTAATTCAGTTCCTTTCGTGATTTAAAATAAATTATTTTTACTAAGTCAGAATTCATCATTATTTTCAAAATTTTATTGTTACATAGCATTTATCATTTATATCGTTATGGCATTGATCTATACTTCAAAGACGTTCTTGTATAATATAATTGTTTTATATAACAGATTATAGTATGTATTCTGTAGAAAAATATAATTCAAGGACTAAGAATAAGTCCAAAATTAATTGAGTTCCTTTCGTGGATTAAAATAAATTCTATTTATTATGTCAGAATTCATTATTTTCAAAATTTTTATTTTTACATTGTAATTATCGTTATTTTCAAAATTTCATTCGTACTTCGCATTTATCATTATTTTCAAAAGAACTTGAAAGCACTTTCACTGCATTTTAAAACATATCTTAAGTCATTATTAATACCTTAATCTGTAATTTAATTATGAGAAAAAAAGGAAATTAGTTTAATTAGATATTTAAATAGGTTTAGATTATCTGAAAATAGTATCTAATGAATTTAAATAAGTGTCATTTTTTTAATACATTATATAATGATTCATAAATTAACTTCACGTTTAATAATGAGGTTCCACAAATAATTTTTATTAGAGATATTTAAATGCATTTATGATTTCAAAAGAATGCTTAAATACTTAGACATAAATTTTGGATTAACAAACATACATATTAATAAATTAAGTATAATTTATGGACTAAGTTAAGTTGGTTAACCATACCATAAAAATAAAATTTCTACATGGCAAATGAATATATCCAAATAACTTTCGGATTTTTAAAAGATAGCTCGATTATGTAAATAAAAATATGAATTTCTATACAAAACTACATTTCAAATAAAATGTTCCAATCAAATTTAATCTTGTTATTTATGTTATTGATACGAATTATTTTTATTAGTTAAATTAAAATCTCGAGTCTCCCATTATTTTCTTAAATAATAGTACCGATTAAATGTTCTTTTAAAAATAAATACTCTAACTATAAATAACAATAAATGATAATAATACACCGAATGGATATATTTTATTATTTATGAACAAATAATATCGCCAGATTAAATGTTCTTTTAAAAATAAATATACTATCGTACGTATTTTATTTATTTATGAAGTTTGAAAGTAGAAATACTTTCTAGAAAATAGCCCAATGCATCAATTTAAAAAAAGGAATAATTATATTACTTCTAAGATAAGGATTGATAAATGCATTTTTAATTCGATATTGCAAATGACATCTTTCTGTGTTAATAATTTTGATGTTTTTAGAAGTGATTTATCACTATTTTATATTTGTTTAAATCCAGAAAATTCTTGTCACTTCTGAATTTTTTACGAATTTTACAATGAAAGACGACAATATTTATTTCCTTAGAATCCTATATTTTCAGATAACATCATTTATCTAAGAAAGATAAACATATATAGGATTATTTTCATTTCCTTTATTAACTTTAAACATACTCTATGATTATTTTCCTTTTTATTATTTTTCAATATACTTTAAGAAATAGAAGTAAATATATGAATATTTTCCTTACTTTTATGTTTAAACATACTATAAGAAATATGAGTAAATATGTGTTCATTTTCAATGCTTTTACTTACTTTAAATATACTCTGCGAAATGTGAGTAAATATGTCATTATTTTCAATTCTTTTACAAAGTTTTTAAAAATAATTTAAGAAATATAAGTAAATGTATGATTATTCTCATTCCTTTTATTTTTAAATATACTCTAAGAAATATGAGTCAATATGCGATCATTTTCAATTCTTTTACTAACTTCAAACATATTTTAAGAAATATAAGTAAATGTGTGACCATTTTAAATTCGTTAATTAACTTTCTAGGAAATATAAGTAAATAATCGTTATTTTCAATTCTTAGGTTAAATAAATTCTTTAACTCTACTAAATATAAGTAAATATACATACAAACTCAAAGAAATATAAGTAAATATGTATCTAAGAAATATGAGTAAATATATATCTAAACTCTAAGAAATATAAGTAAATATATTATCGTTTTCTTTTTTTATTAGCTTAAAATATACTCTAAGAAATATAAACAAATATATGATCACTTTCATTTCTTTTATTAGTTTTAAATATATTCTAAGAAATGTAAATAAGCATATGACCATTTTCATTTCTTTTATTAACTTTAAATATACTCTAAGTAAATACAAGATCATTTTAACTTATTTTATTAACTTAAAATTTACTCTAAGAAATATAAGTAAATATACTATCGTTTTCATTCCTTTTATTAACTTAAAATATACTCTAAGAAATATAAACAAATATATGATCATTTTCATTAGTTTTAAATATACTGTAAGAAATGTAAGAAAACATATGATTATTTTCATTCCTTTTATTAACTTTAAGTATACTCTAAGTAAATATATGATTATTCTAATTTATTTTATTAATTTTAAATTTACTCTAAGAAATATAAGTAAATATACTATCGTTTTCATTTTTGATTAACTTAAAATTTACTCTAAGAAATATAAACAAATGTATAATCATTTTCATTTCTTTTATTGGTTTTAAATATACTGTAATAAATGTAAGCAAACATACGACCATTTTCATTTCTTTTATTAACTTTAAGCATACTCTAAGTAAATATATGATTATTCTAATTTATTTTATTAACTCTAGTTTACTCTAAGAAATATAAGTAAATATATTATCGTTTTCATTCCTTTTATTAACTTAAAATATACTCTAAGAAATAAAAACAAACATATGATCATTTTCAATTCTTTTATTAGTTTTAAATATACTGTGAGAAATGTAAGCAAACATACGATCATTTTCATTTCTTTTATTAACTTTAAGTATATTCTAATTTATTTTATTAACTTTAAATTTACTTTAAGAAATATAAGTAAAAATACTATCGTATTCATTTTTATTACTTAAAATATACTCTAAGAAATATAAATTATGGTGACTTTCATTTCTTTTATTAGTTTTAAATATACTATAAGAAATGTAAGCAAACATAAGACCATTTTCATTTCTTTTATTAACTTTAAATTTACTCTAATAAATATAAGTAAATTATTATCGTTTTCATTCCTTTTAATTTAAAATATACTCTAAGAAATGTAAGCAAAACATTTTCATTTCTTTTATTAACTTTAAGTATACTCTAAGTAAATACATGATCATTTTAATTCATTTTACTAACTTTAAAATTACTCTAAGAAATATAAGTAAATATATTATCGTTTTCCTTCCTTTTATTAGCTTAAAATATACTTTAAAAATATAATGTATGGTCACTTTCATTTCTTTTATTAGTTTTAAATATGCTCTAAGAAATGTAAGCAAACAAATGACCATTTTTTAATTCATTTTACTAACTTTAAATTTACTCTAAGAAATATAAGTAAATATATCATCAATTTCATTTCTTTTGCTAACGGTTAAACTTGCCCTGCTCAGTCTCAAATTCAATTCGTCTCATTGCCCTAACAACTTTCGAAATTAAAATTCCAAGCAGGTTGATTATAATCAAGCAAAAATTCTCAAAAGAAACTATTTTTTGATGGAAGAAAGAATTTAAATTCCACCACTGCAAAGCGAATTATGCAGAGGGGTAAGAGCATAGGAAAAAAAAGAAGAAAAAGGAAACTCGCCCAGATTACCCCACAAGCGCAATTACTGTGTTTTACCCTGGAGTGGAAAAAAAAATTCTTCGAATACTTAGTACATACCAGGAAAAGGGGGGAAGGACATTTATAACTTAAATATGAACACTTACAGCCGCAAGAGTGCTCAACTCCGTGCAATTAGAAAAATATTAAGGCTACAGCAGTGTGGGCAAAAAAATACCTTCCTAACTTCGCATCAGAACGAAACTTGGGCAACAGTTGAAAGCAGGAAATGTAAGTAGGTAGTCATAATAATAAATATAATGGAGGCAAAATTATGCACATAATAAACATG
The DNA here is from genome assembly GCA_026289955.1 of Argiope argentata. Classification (NCBI taxonomy): domain Eukaryota; kingdom Metazoa; phylum Arthropoda; class Arachnida; order Araneae; family Araneidae; genus Argiope; species Argiope argentata. The sequence continues at coordinate 934,943 of JAOUZG010010699.1, forward strand.
CGTTTCAATTTAGACTCGAGAGCATGTGTCTCAAATGAGGTATGAGGTAGTAGAAAACTTTCTTAAGCAGTAGAAGTAAAATATGAGGTGGTCTTCTGAAGTGGAGGCAGTCGTAAACGTTGAAATAGAGGCCGTGTGTGTTTCAGTTTTAAGCGAAGGGAAGTTGTTTTTTTATCCTCCTCCCTGTAGCTTTTGGCGCCCGTCCTTGCTTTGGGTTATTAAGTAATGTTTATTTATTGAAGTTTAAATAATTACTTGAAAGTACAATCTTGTTTCAGTTAGGGAGGAGTAATTAGATAGGTATTTATGGGGTTCATTTTCAAAAATGTTTGAAGAATACGCTGTTGCTTGAGTCGATTTATGGAGAGCAATAATAATTTTTTTTGTTCCTTTTAGTTTGATAATAAGCGTATGGTTATAAGTTTTATCAAAGCAACGAAGAATATTTTTCGTAAATCTATTTATTCCTATTCATATATTTCATCCTTAATTATTTTGAAGTATTTCGTAGTATATTAAATCATTTTGTATTATGTGCACGAATTTATGTATTTTTTTAATCTCAAATCTATGATCCTTAAATCAATTTGTCAAAAAATGTTAATTCACCACAATTACTTATTTTATTATTATTATTCATTAATTCTTATTAATATTCGTTTTCCTTCAACTTATTAGCGTTACTTTAACTCAGCACTATTTGTTTAAATGAAAGAAATTTGTGTGATTTACTCAAAAACTATAATTTGATAGTATCCTTTTTTCCCCAAAATTAAGTGGTTAACTTTTAGACGAAAAGAAAACCATACCCTTAATGTATAAATCTTATTATTTTTGTAAAATTTGAAATTAAATAAAAATAAAAAACATTTAAAACACGAAAAAGGAAAAAAGGTATAAAACCACCAATTACTAACAATTTTAAGTGAATTCGTTATGTTTGATAATAAAACGTTTTATATAACATTATCATATTAATTATTAATTTTAACACGAATACTTATGTTTGAAATTTTTATATTTACTTTGATAAAATGTGTATTGTAAAATTTCATTTTCAGATAATTAATTTCAAGATGCTAAATTTTAATTTAGAAATACTTTGTATGTGATTTTTTTTTGTCGTGAAATTATTGTTTTAACTGAGTTTTTGCATGGGATTTTATTTTCAGAAAGAAAAGACATATAAATTTATACCAATAGAAAGTGACATCAAATGCAGCAATGTTTTGATTGAAATGTATTTCCAATCTTGTATTAAATTTCAGCTTTCAATGAATTAAGAGCATAAACTGGGTTAAGAAAACAAAATTTGATGTCCAGTTATAATTCGTATGATGCACTGACAATATCTGAGGTACTTTGCCGCTAGTCAGGCTCCAACAAAAAATCGCCAAAGAAATTTGGCGGAATTCTACATTATTTGGCGATTTTTCGCCTTAAAATCGCTGGCGTCCGGCAAACGGAAAAGTATCATATCTAAACACGCATCCTAAATCTAGAATGAAATTATGTCAATATATTTTTCTTATATAATTCAGAACAAATTATTATCAATTTAAATTTGTAAAAAGTATTAAATCTTTATATAAATATTTATCTTAAGTAGTTATATGTAGTTTGAGATCATAAATATTATGATGAATTACACGAATTTTATATTTTTTTGCAGAACCTGAGCTATATCAATCAAATTTAATAAAATGTCTTTCAGAAAACTAACATTGAAAATAGGAATAGAAAGTCCATACTATTGAAACAAAAATGAGTTATAAAAATTTAGAACCATAAAAACGCGATTTTAGATCACTCACTCGGCCGTCTCAAAAATATTTCCATCAACTTTTAAGATTTTCCTAATG
>JAOUZG010010699.1:945928-978535 GCA_026289955.1 Argiope argentata
ATATATCATTAAATTTTGCATTTGAGTTGAGATTCTAAAAATTCCGATATAGTAAAATATTTTCCTAAGATATATATATACATATCATATAAGTTCCTATAGATAGAGCAAGTTATTTTCATTCAAATAATTAAAGATAATATTGCAATTAATATTTCTATAAAATGACTATGTCGGCATTCAGAGGAACCATCGCTTTCACTATTCAGTTCACATTGAATCGGCCCTAATCAGACAAAATGTCTTAATTTCCTAGAAGTTGTAGATTTAGGCATTTTACAGCTCTGTATAGTGAGCATTGAGAGACCCTTCTTTCTTTAAAAAGCGTTCAGTTTAGCTTCTCATTTTGTACTTTTATCATATTACTGATATTTGGGTTAGAGTTTTTATGCCCTTAAAGTATAAATAAGCATTAAGATTTATTTGTCTAGTATACCTCTCTGGAATCTCTGTTTGCATAAATATTATTGAAGAAATTTCTAGGAATTATCAACATTCATTTAACTAAGTAATTTAATCAAATGAATCATATAGAAACTTCCGTGGTCATACTTAAACACATAGGAAGTTAATTAATTATCATAAAAAGTATTAACTCAATATTTTAACATTTGTATATTTTTTAACATATTTATTTGGAATTAGTAAATTTAAGTATGCTGACTAACTAACTAGCAGCTTTCTAATCTTTCATGCTTTCTTTTTTCTTGCCTTTATTCCTTTCTTAAGCAGTTTCTTTAGCTTTCTTCCTATTCTAGTCAGCTTCTCTAGCCTTCTTTTCTTTCCTAGGCACTTCCCTAGCCTTATTTTCATAGGCAACTTCCTAATCTACCTAGAAGTTTATTCACGGCAATAATTAAGAATTTTACAAGGCACAATGCCTATATTTTGTAATAAATACGTAAAAAATACTTTAAATTTATTTTAGCACCTAAAACCTAATCTGACCAAATTCAAAAAAATCTTCCTTTTCTTATTCCTGCAATTAAATGGCACAAGGAAGATAAATGTTTTAAAAAATCGTTCAGTTTTTAAAAAATCGTTCAAATTTCTTTATAGGACATATCAAAAACATTTGTCCTCAAAAAATTGGTGCTAAAAAAAAATTTCGAAAATTTTCATTAGATCTTTAATTAAAGTTAATAAAATCAGTACATTGTCTCTTCGATAATATCTTATTGACTTATAGCAAAAACTACAATTATATTACTAAGGCTAAGGCTTTCTCTGAAATTATATCTATTTACTGAAAATATATATTTGACAATTATTTAAGAGCTTCTAAATATTTATTTAAATTTACTTTTATACTTCTCTAGGCTTTAATAATTATATTTATGCATGATATATAAATAATTTTTATAAACGCATTATCGCTGAAATTATTATAAACACATTTTCGCACAATAATAACTTAGCATTATCGCTGATAAATTATTAAAATCTTAATGTGAAATTATTAAAATAAATTAGTATTAATCCATTACACCTAAAATTGTGTTATACATCCATCATTTTCCATGTTCGAGAGATATCAAAATATCAATAAAAAATCCCCATTTATCCCCATTGTTAGTACTTATTCCCAAATCATAAATCATTTTCGCCATTTTATAAGGAAACATAATCATCTATAAAGCTCTATGTGTTCATTGCTCAAGTATAATTATATATTGATGGCTTTAATTTCGTCATGATAAGATGTAATTCATCAAAATTATTCATTGATTAATAAAATTATGCTGATATTCTAATACGTAAGCAGGTGACTTACAAAGTCCATTATTATATTACGATAGTTCATTTTGTATGATAATTATTACTTTTCATGAATATATATATATATATATATATATATATATATATATATATATATATAATATTTGATAATTTAATAGTAAATATTTAAGGCATCTTTTCTTTATAAGACAAGATCAAGTATTATATAAAATTATCTACGACATATATTGCTTGGGATTTTGAGCGAGAACTTTAATCTTATAAATTCCAAACATTTAAACAGTGTGACCCAGTTTCTTAGAAATCGGAACTACACTGATCTTTTTCCTCTTCGGTACACACCTTTTTTTTCCAGTAACGAATGGTACATATTCTTTCAGTAGATGACTTTTATGGGCCCAAAATTGAAGTTTTTGTGAAGAAAAAATTATTGTTTATTTTAATTTATACAAAAAAAATATTTTTAATGAAGGACTTAATGAAAATATGACCACCACATCACATTTTTGAAAACTGTGAAATGGTTCAATACTTTCAATTGTCTCCGCCATTGTCAGTGAAATTTTTCTAGCGATAAATTACCAAATAAATATCATATTTTTATTTTAAAAAGTCTTTTAATTTTTTTAATAAAACATTATTATTTGAAATTTATAATGAAATATTTTTAAAGCTAATAGAATATCCTAGAATTAGGGTTAGTTCACTGTTAAACGATTCGTCTGCTATTTTCTTTGGATTGACGTTTATCCCGTAATTTTTCTGAATCCCAATCAATGTAATGGCGAATACTTCCACAACATAGATAAAACTATTATAATAAAATAACTTATTGTTCTAAATAATTTTTTATTTATATAACAATGTTATTTATATGACATTATTTGAAATTATTGGTAGGAACATATGATAAAAACATAAAATTCTGGAATTAATTTTCATGAAGAAGCACAATTCAGAATTTTAAAAACCGATCTAAAGACATTGTGGTTTGTGATTCCAGGTAAATTATTTAATACTTTTATTAAATAAAAGAACAAATACTGTTTAAGATAAAATGAGGTACTTACGTATGAGATCATCTTCGTCAACGGTGTAGTAACTCATTGGCTATGAATTTAAATTTGGCGATGAAGATCAACGGATTACACCATTGTGGGATAGTCATAATTGTGGGTTTAGCAACTCTTTGGCGACGTATTCAAATTTGGCGATAAAGTTGGACGGTCTAATACGTAAGTACCTAAAATGACACTGTAACAAATTTCAATGAACTGTATTTATTTGAATTTTAAGGAATAGAATAAATTTTCTTAGTAAGAATATAATATTCTCAGTTATGACAGTTTACTTTTCTATTATTTGCCTGTCACCTTTGCATGGTTATCTTTATCCACAAATGGTTCCGAATCTCAATTAATATAATAATGAATACTTCCTCCACTGGGTAATATTTTCATTATTTATTTATATGATTCGCTTAAGTTTATCGTTATAAATCTATATGATCAGAAATGAATAACCAAATGCGTTAATCAGAAAACTCGAGGGTACTTACGTATTATACCATCCAACATCCTCGCCAAATTTGAAGTAATCCCCAATGAGTTGCTAATCCGCTCATTATGGCAATCCGACAATGATCCGTTGATCTTTATCGCCAAATTTAAATCCGTAGCCAAAAAGTTACTTAACCGTTAGCGATCGTTGGCGAAGACGGTATATTACGTACATACGGTATAATACGTACCAATTTGGCTAATTTGTTTTCACTATTTTCGTTAAGACACGAGGAATGTTCTTGTAGGGAGGGGGGGACGGAAAATTACCGAGGAAAATAGTAAAAACAACACTTTTCTTATTTTCCCGCCAAAAATCTTAATTTCCCAAAGGCCAGTTGACCAAGACTTCAGTTTGTTTTTTCCCACGCTAAGAGGTTAGGCTTAACATGTTTTCGACCGACTATTTCAAACGATTCGGTTTATTTTCTTAAGTTTTGATGCATTCAAAATCAAGCATTATTAATTTATCGATTTTATGGTACTTTTGAATTAAAATAAAACATAATAAAGGGAATTAAAAATATCTAATCTGTATTGCTGTATTATCTACCCCAACTGGCTCAGAAAATTCACACATTTTGGCTGTCGTAATTGGCGTTGTAAACTCACGCATGTCACAACTGTGTTTTTCTTTTCGTCGAAAGTTTAAAAAATATGTGTCTAATACTGGTGTAGCTATCTGAGTCTCGATCGATAAATAAAATATTGATTTTAAAGAAATAAGGTTTTGCAGTTTTGCTTTATTTCAGGTACGCACTGTAAATAATTTGTTTTTAGGTTAGTTGTGTGCTTTTCCATGTGTGCGAAGTCGCGGGCAAAAGCTAGTATAAGTTATAAAAATAAAGTTTTAGCATTTATTTTCCTGAAATGACAAAATCCTCCGTTTTATAAAATGGTTTTGTCGGTGATGTTTGACAAATGTTTCAATATCTTTAATAATAGTAGATACTTTCACGTATTTTAATCGTCTTTTCATTTTAAAACGGCATTTAGTGAGAAAAAAAACTGGTACAATATACATCAATCAAAATATTTCCCACTTTTTCCAACATCTTATTCCTGCTTTCATCCAATAATTCTTGTAATTCCTGGTATCCGAATTTGTATTGACCCACCAGAGTCTTCTTTTTCATTCACATCGAAATCATGATCTTGAAATCAGTCAAAGAAAAACCGACATTTGGGATACGATTGTACACCATTTCCATAAATTTCTAAAAGCGTCTGATGGGCTTCGCCAATAGATTTCTTTAAATAGAACAAAATAAATCAATGTATGTCGGAAGTAGAATTCGGGACATTCTGTTATCGGGGTCCTTATACATTGAATAACTCAATAATAGTAAATGGAAAACTTTCGAAATGATAAAAATAAAGTAATAGGAAATTGGTAAAATCCAAAAACCATTGTTGTTTTTATGTTTAACATGTTTCGCATGTTTAACAATGGATGCCGTCGATTAAAATACACGCAAATACCTAATAAATCGCAAAACAAATGCTTTCAACCCTTCGCACTCCGACACAATAATTCGATGCAAAACTATTCACCTAATACAAAGATTCGTTTATTGATTTGAAAAATAAACACACATAATTCTTTTAAGTCGAATTTCTTTGGAAAATTAATCTTCATCCATTAACCATTATGTAAGCGTTTTTAACAATTAAATTTGAAAAATGAATAAATAAAACTTTCAAAATGATGCACCGTCTTGAATGGGGAATCAGAGGCACCATCGGGGTGCAGAGGGTTAAAAATAAAATTGCACTTCAATAAATGCCAATAAAATATTCTCTTTGAAATTTATACAATAGATTAAATATTCTTAGTAAGAATCGAATATTCTCAATTATGGCCTGTTTTAAGAGATAGCTATAACAATGATAGATATTCAGCTATGGATACGTTTAAAATTATTGGTAATAAAATAAGGTAAAAATGTAAATTTTTGGCATTCACTTTAATGGAGAGGCAAAATTTAGTATTTTTTAAAAACGATCTGAAGACTATGTTTATGATGATGTCAGCCGAATGTTTCTATACCTTTATTAAATAACAGAACAAATATTTTCTAAACTTAAACTACGCTTCAACAAATTCCAATGGAATATCCTCGGTTGAGCCTGATGCAATAGAATAAACATTCTTACTAAGAACAGAATATTCCCAGTTATGTCCAGTTTACTTTTACACGAATCAACTTCCATCCCTGTCTGGTTGACGTTATCCGGCGATTGTTCCGAATCCTAATCAATATAATGACGAATACTTCCATCGGGGAAGATAAGCGCAAAAGCAAACAGCATTTTCTTCTTGTCTGTCCGGTAACTCCGGCGTAAGTGGTCGAAAATCAGCAACTAGCCACGGCTGTTGCCCGAACACTTTTCCCATGACTTGCAAGAGAACAAGTAGTGGCCTTACATAATAACATTAATGCTTCCGTCGTAGTCTCCTCAGTAATGCAATACCAATACACCAGAACCAGAGGGGCTGTGGAAGGGGGTGAGACTGAACCGTTAGTCAATTTGAGCCACGGAAGCGAGAAGTCATCAGGAAATCCCTCCGCCACTGCCTGGGCAAGACTGCTGGCAGAAGGCCCAAGTAGAGCTCGATGATCAATAAGTTCCATTGGTAATTTTTTTTCTTTCCCTCTCCCTCCCTCTCTCTCTCTCTTCTTTCTTTCTCTCTCTCTTTTTTTGATTCGATCCCTCTACAGGTTGTATTCGAAAGAGATGGATAAAAAAAATAGAAATAAATACCATGGAAGAAGTAGAAAAATAAAAAAAAAATGAGTGAAGAGAAGAAAAAAAAGAAAGAAAAGAAAAGAAGAGTAAGAAAAGGCGAGATTGATCACCACTCGAAGCCGAATGTCACGCCTCTAACTTCGGCTGCAGCGTCGTTTATAAAAAGGAAGGGACGTCGAAGCACATTTGCTTCATGCGCTACGGTGCAGGGAGATTCGGTGGTCGTGTAGAAATATAGTTCCGCTGAAAAATCGGGCCAAAGATGACACGACTTCCAGTTTTTGAGCTCTAAACTCGATAAATAAAGATAAACACCCAAGTTTGGAGCGCAGATATGGATTTGGAGGAAACGATGAAGATTTAAAGTTTTTTTTTCTGTTTTTTGGATTTTATAAATAATAAAGTTTTGGTAAACAAGATCCGGAGTAAACAAATTCGATTTGTTGAATATTTTGGATTATGGTTTCAGAAAATAAATAAAAAAATATATCTTGAAATACATTTAATAAATGTAATATTAATAAATTATTTATTATATAATTGTTGTTGTTGTTTAACTCCTTTATCCTTATCACCGTGGCAAATTTAAAAATTGGATTTTTTGGATTTTGTAAATAATAAAGTTTTGGTAAACAAGATCCGGAGTAAACAAATTCGAATTGTTGAATATTTTGGATTTTGGTTTACAAAATAAATAAAAATATATCTTGAAATAAATGTAATAAAGGCAATGTTAATAAACTATTTATTATATAATTATGGGTTTTTTAAGTATATGTGGAATGTTTTTTTAAACTCCTGCATCCTTATCATCGCGACAAATTTGAAAATTGGATTTTTTGGATTTTATAAATAATAAAGTTTTGGTAAACAAGATCCGGAGTAAACAGATTCGATTTGTTAAATATTTTGGATTTTGGTTTACAAAATAAATAAAAATATATCGTGAAATAAATTTAATAAAGGTAATGTTAATAAATTATTTATTATATAATTGTGTGTGTTTTAAATATATATGGAATGTTTTTTTAACTCCTGCCTCCTTATCATCGCGACACATTTAAAAAGTGGATTTTTTGGATTTTATAAATAATAAAGTTTTGGTAAACAAGGTCCGGAGTAAACAAATTCAATTTGTTGAATATTTTGGATTCTGATTTACAAAATAAATAAAAATATATCTTGAAATAAATTAATAAAGGTTATGTTAATAAATTATGTATTATACAATTAAGTTTTGTTTTGTTTTTTAAATCACCAATTTGTTCCAAGTTTATATGAAAAAGTTTTTTTAAACTCCTGTATTCTTATCATCGTGACAAATTTGAAAATTTATTTCAAATATTTGATAATTTTTTATATGTTTTAATTTTATTACCTCTCATAAAACTTTTAAATAATGTTTTTCATAAAATTCGTGATGAATATTTCTCTTTAAAATTTATAACGAATATGTTATAGAAACATTTTTATCATATTTATGAAAATGCTTGAAAGGGTTTCTATAGAGACCATCAAAATTTTAAAAAGTATTTAAAAACAAGTAGTAAGTTAATAAATTATTTATTATATAATTATGATTTCTTTCAATCACCTATTTGTTCCAAGTTTATGCCAAAAGGTTTTTTTAAATTCCTCCATCCTTATCATCGCTACAATTTTGAAAACTTTTTTTAAATATTTGATAATTCTTTTATAAGTTATAATTTTATTGCTTCTCATAAAAACTTTTAAATAATATTTTTCATAAAATTTGTCATGAGTTTTTTTTAAATTTGAAACGAATATGTTACATAAACATTTTTATGTTATTATGTTTATAAAAAGGCTTTTATAAAGGCAATCAAAATTATAAAAAGTATATAAAAATAAGTAGTATAACAAACAATTTTAAAAAGTATAATTAGAATAAAAACATTTTTAAGGCTCGATTTTTGTTGAAATGTGGTAAAAGTATTATAATTCAATTCGTTTTGATAAAATTATGATAAAGTATATTCTAGTCTTTGTCTTAAGAGGACAAACAGAAAAGGAAATGGAATTTGAATTGGTATTCTATTACTATTAACCAATAAATATAATCTTTTCTCCCTCAATTCAATTTCAATAATAAGATTGGTGAATGAATTCTTAGAATATCTGGTTAGTTTTACATTTTTGTCGATTAGTTATTTGATGACCATTTGCAACATAATGAAAATTTGAATTTAAATATTTTTAAATTTTTAAACTTATGCATTCGTTTATTAAAATATTTCTATGAGTAAATGCATAATATTGATAATATTTTTAAGTGAAGAAAAAATTATTTTGATTTACTAATATGAGATTTTAGATATTCATTTTTCTCCATTACTATGACAAAAAAATTACTACATAATTTGAATTTTTTTTTTAATTTTGATGTAGTTTGTGTATATAAAAACCAAAAGTAAACATTACAATTTTATGAATCATTTTATTAGCTGCATTATATTTTCGATTTAGAGTTATTTTATAAATTAACTTTTGAACAATTTTGAAACAATTTGTCAAAAGTTGATCATTTATCATTAAAAAAAACTATATGTATACAGAGTTATAAAAAAACCTTTAAATATTTGAAAATCTATAACAAAAGAAATAACGATACAAAATTTTATGCTAAAATTTAGGTTTAAAGATATTTTTTTTCATTTTTTGATACAAATGTAATTAAGTAACAATTAAAAATACTGATACTCATGGGATCAGCCCAATAATTATTTTTAAACTCTCTACTTTTCAATATTTACAAAAATGGTACTTCTATTAAATTCTTAAAACATCATTTCACTCGCCATTTTTTAAGGCTGTCGTCCATTTTATTCATTATAACTATTGTAAAACTATTTTTTATCTAACTATTCAAATAAACAACAGATTATTAACATTATTCTTTTTTAATAAATTTTGAAAGATATAAGTGTATCTCTATATCTTCTCGCAAAAACATAATACAAATATTAGTTATTTGTCAATTGTAATTAAAACCCAAAAGTGCCAAGAAAAAATATCGCCAATTTGGCGATTTCAGTCGATAGCATGGGATTTGTACGTTCAAAATATTTCATAATAAATTATAATACACATGAATAAATTTACAATTCCGCGAAATATTTAACAACGCTTTTTGTTGTCGCTATTAAAACCAAATTGTATCAAGTGCTACTCCATATTCACTTTTTTCGCCTGGATTCTACAACAAAAGATTGAAATTGCTGCCTTATTTTCGATAAAATTTCAGAATAATACAACCTTCTTAATTTAAATTTACCTTAACACACTGCAGATTGATTTTTAATGAAGAATAATAAATTAAAAGAAGAATACAAATTGCAGATTTCAGAAATAGATTATCCGAACAACAATAAGTAAATCATCCCATTCAATGAATGGAATCGGATAATCGATTTGCTTTAAAGATTCTTATCGTGTTCACGCGGCATTCTTGCAAATATTAGTGTTGTAGGCAGCCCTCCCTATACCTCCCCTCCTTGGCAAGTAATTGCAAAGAGCTTTTGAGCAGTCAAATACCTCATTCAGAAAGTTCAGAAAACTACTTTCGGAGAAGAAATAATGCTAATTTATCAGATTAGAAGATAAATGGGGTGTTTTGTCCTTCCCCGAACAATGCAAAGTATTTCCGAAGCACTTTAATTGCAGTTCGAGTTGATCCTATAGTGGCACTTTCTGAATTTCTGCTTTGTGTTCCCCGAGAACAGGATATTAAATTCGTAGCTTTGAACAATCGTTCTTCTTCCACTCAAACATTGCAGGCAGTCTAGTTCGTATCTTGGCATAAACACTTCGTATTTTATCTTTTTTTGGTGAAGTTTTTTTTTTTTTTTTTGGTTGCCTTTTCATTTCCTTGCATACGTAGCATAGAGAAAATATAGCAATCATAAAACAAAATCGAACTTGAGATTTTGACAAATATCCACTGTTTTAGACCTTCCTGAGTTCGAAAAACACATTAAAAAATGTCCGATTGTCTATCAGTCTCTGATAAAGATAGCTCAAAAACGCTGATAGTTGAAATTTGGCGTTTGTTAATTGCTGTTCAAAGTAATCTTACAATAGCACTTTCTGAATTTTGCTTTGTTACCCCAGAACAAATTATTCAATTCGTAGTTTTGAACAATCGTTCTTCTTCCACTCAAATATTACATCAGTTATAGTTCGTATCTTGGCATAAACACTTCGTATTTTATCTCTTTTGGTGAAGTGTTTTTGGTTGCCTTTTTATTTTCTTGCATACTTGGTACAGAGAAAATATAGTAATCGTCAAAAAAATCGAACTTGAGTTTTTGACGAATATTGCCGTTTTAGACTTTCCTGAGTTCGAAAAACACGTTTTTAAAAAATGTCCGATTGTCTATCTGTCTGTGATAACTCAAAAATGCTGATTGTTGAAATTTGACGTTTTTTAATTGCTGTTCAAATTGATCTTACAATGGCTATTTCTGAATTTCTGCTTTGTGTTCCCCGAGAACAAGATATTAAATTCGTAACTTTGAACAATCGTCCTTCTTCCACTCAAACATTGCAGACAGTCTAGTTCGTATCTTGGCATAAACACTTCGTATTTTATCTTTTTTGGTGATTTTTTGTAGGATTTTTATTTTCGTGCATACGTAGTATAGAGAAAATACAGTAATCGCCCAAAAAATCGAACCTGAGATTTTGATGAATATTCCCGTTTTAGACATTCCTGAGTTCAAAAAACACATTAAAAAATGTCTGATTGTCTATCAGTCTCTGATAAAGATAGCTCAAAAACGCTTATGGTTGAAATTTGGCGTTTGTTAATTGCTGTTCAAAGTGATCTTACAATAGCACTTTCTGAATTCTGCTTTGTTTCCCGAGAACAGGATATTAAATTCGTAGCTTTGAACAATCGTTCTTCTTCCACTCAAACATTGCAGCAGTGTAGTTTGTATCTTGGCATAAACGCTTCGAAAAACACATTAAAAAAATGTCCGATTGTCTATCTGTCTGTGATAAAGATAGCTCAAAAACGCTTATGGTTGAAATTTGGCGTATGTTAATTGCTGTTGTTCGATTGTCTATCTGTCTGTGATAAAAAGGCTGATGGTTGAAATTTGGTGTTCAAAGTGATCTTACAATAGCACTTTCTGAATTTTGCTTTGGTTCAGGTTATTAAAGAACAGGTTATTAAATTCGTAGTTTTGAACACTTGTTCTTCTTCCACTCAAACATTACAGCCGTCTATATTGTATCTTGACATAAATATTTGGTATTTTATCAATTTTAGCGAAGTTTTTTTCTGGGGGGGGTGCCTTTTTAATTTCTCGTATACGTATACAGAAAGTGTAGACTTTGTCGAAAAATTCGAAGTAGAGATTTTCAAGTTTTAAATATCCCTAAGTGCGAAAAAAAATATTTTTTTTTGAAAATATCCTATCTTCTATGTTCTTCCACTTAAACATTTCTGCAGTCTAGCTCGCATCGTTACATAAACAATTCGTATTTTATCTATTGGGAGAAATTTTTTTGGTTGCCTTTTTAAAGCTTAAAACCGTGAAAATCGTTTCGAGACAAATGAACGCAGCTCAAAAGTGCTTTGTTCATTTGTCTTGAAAACCGCGACGGAGCGATTTTGCGCTGCGAATTTCAGTGCATTGTGGTGATTGCTATACATATAAGCCAGATAACATCCCTCGGACCGAAGTGCACTTTTGGCCCAACGGATATGTTACTCGGCTACTTACAATAAGATTCGGAGTTCGGGATAGCGCAATTCGCTACGCCTACGATGGTGAACATGACGACCAACCTTGGATAAACGCAACCTTCGCACATAGCTTCGTTCAACTGTCGTGGCGCTCTCTATCGGCGACTCAAAGCTTTAGAGGCGCATTAAATACGACAGTTGTTAACATCGCCACCAACTCACATAAGTATCGTTCGCCAAAACTCACTGGGGAGATACTCTGTGTTGTTTGCTATACATATAAGCCAGATAACATCCCTCGGACCGAAGTGCACTTTTAGCCCAACGGATATGTTACTCTTCTACTAACAATAAGATTCGGATTTCGGGACTAGCGCCATCCGCTATTCATCCTAAAGTATCCTTGTTGCTCTTTGGGTGTGAACGTAGTTTCACCACACTCGTTCTTTGTAACACGAGTGCATTCTAAAATAACTTTTTACCGTTTTCATATATTTTTTTTAAAAAAAAACTAACCATGTCACGGGCTCTTATTTCGAACGTTGATTCGACTGCTAGCGATTCTGAGGATGGTAAAACTTTATTTCGATCATCAATTCAGTTTCAACTGTAATAGTAATAATAACTTGTACGTGCGTGTGTGTGTGTCAATGGGATCAATTTATTGAAAATTATAGAAAATGTTGGCTTTATTCGTGAAAACTTTCGAAACTACTATTGAAAAAAAAAGATTTTTATCCTAATTCAAAGTTTAAAAAATTGCTTGATATATACTAATTTAATTGTCAATTAATTTTCTCTCTAATTTTGATAAATTTGCAAAGCCAATAATTTTCAGTGATATAAATGCTTCTTGAAAAGAAACTCAAACGATTTTCATTTTTTAAATTATTTTATCGAATAGGTTCCTTCTATTGAGGAAATCTAAAAAATAGTTTATTACCTGTACATTTTTTTAGAAAAAAAAGAAACTAAAGTTACTATACAACAAAAGACGACGGGTAAATAAAAGATGCATTATTTAAAGTGTCAATTTTCTGAAAGCAATCTGATGCCAAGGATCATTTAAGATTTATAATGAGCGTAATATGCGCAAGTCAAATAAAATAACATGGTTTTATTAATCATCTACGGTTTTATCTAAGTCTACCCTCATTGCATGTTTAGAATATAATGAAGGTACCATGAGCACACATTACTTAATGAATGAAAAAAAATGTAAATAAAATTAAAAATAAGCGATATTTCAGGCGGTATGAACAAATAACCAAAGGTGGCTTGTAAATTAATTTAAAAAATTTTATAGTATACTTTTGATTTAATTTGAATATTTTTTATGAATATCATATTACTATCCTTCGAAAAATGCTTCCTTTAAAATGCCAATTACATAATAAATATAATATTCTCTAATAATGAATAAATATATAACGATAAATAATAATAATATAATATTTAATAATTGATAATAATAATATAATATATAATATTAATATAATAATATAATATTTAATAATTGATAATAATAATAATATAATATATAATATTAATATAATAAATAAATATAAATGATTAAAATTAAATCTGCTATGCATATTTCAATGTATCATGTCAGAACATCATTTCTTGAATGGCCAAACAAGTTAAATTATATTTTTATTCATTGTCATTGTTTCATTGAATGATCGCAATTGCAAACGATCCAAAAAACTTTGTCTCTCATTTATTGTTTAAAAAAATATCCCATTTCTTATTGATTTCATTTCATATAATCATGTGCTCAAAATGACATTTTTCAAGGTTTTATTTGCTGTAGTCATTCACTTATTTTAAAATCCGAGATTTTGTAAATGCAATGGTAACGCGTTATTAAAATCTGATTTTTTGAAATGTTAGTGTAGACAATAAAATTTTTATTTTTCTCCTACCGATTAAAATATTTATTTTTCGCCTACCAATTTTTCTTGACTCCAGAAACCACATCCCAAAAAAACATCATGTTCTGATATGATAATAATATATTATAATAATAAATATATAATAAATAATAATAATATATTACATAATAATAATAAATATATAATTAGTAATAATAAATATATAATAAATCATAAAAATAAATAAATATTAAATAAAAATAAATATTTTTATAACTTATTATCTTAAGGTTAAAATTTATATTTCGTACAATCTAATTACATTTCTTATTCTTACTCGAAACACGCATTTAAAATGTTTCATTGTTTAAGTTTACCGCAAATCATTGAACACAATGTTTTAATCTTCACTCACACTTTTGCTTTGCGTTACTGACTTATTTGTTGTGTTTTGTTGTCAGTATTTATTCCCCCATAAATGAAAGACAGTGATTCTCAATTAGTGGGAAAGTTTAATCTTGCAGATCGAAAATATTCTTTCAAAGAACAAGTATCACTGCTCTGTAGGAAAAGGTGCCATCGCAGAAGGCCAAGGCTGTAATTATGCAAATTTTGAATCTGCTGGGAAATGAGTGACAAATGAAAACTTAATTGGATATCTCTTCTAATACGATGCAGATTAGGTTTATTAACGCTCCGGAAGATTTTATTGCAGAGAGCCATTGTTATTTAAATGAGAATTGGTGGAAGTTTGCAAAATTTAAAATAAACCTCTGTCAGTTCGCGGAAAACCTCTCTGTTATTCTTTTGCTGCGACAGAAAAGAAAAAAAAAGTGATTTGATTTCTTGAAAAAGAAAGAGTCTTCCTTTAAAATTTTGCTGTTCGATTTTATTTGAAATAATGGAATAATTTAAACAGCTGTACTTGAGAAAGTGACATTTCCGTGACATTCTGGTTGAAAATGTCCTGAAAAATGTCAATAATGTCTTTAAATAATCTACCTTGATGATATCTAATTTTATTCGAGTCACAAAGGCAATATTCAACAAAAAGTCACCAGCCTTTCACTCTATTATTTTTATCAACTATTGTAGTTAGTCTCGAGAATTTAGAGTAAAATTTATGTAAAAATGGAAAACAGGATAAAAATATTGGTATTCTCTACATAATGAAAAAATATTCATGGAAAGGTGAGGAGGCATCCATGTGATAAGTTCCGGATCAATTCTTTTTTAATATGATAAACTGAAAAACCCATTGTGAAACATATTGTTGTTACTTATGGCACTTGCCATGGACAAGCCCCGCTGATACATCAGCAGATTTTAAGCCGGATATATACGTCTCTTGTTTTACAAGTAGCGCCATCTAGGGACAAGAGTACGACTTAGCTACACACTCGTTGGTTGGTTCTAATGGCACTTGCCTATGGACAAGCTCGCTGCTGGACCCAGCAGCAGATTTAAGCCGAGTGAAGCGTCTCTTGTTTCAAGTAGCGCCAACTAGGGCCAAGAGTACGACTTTTGCTACACACTCATCTCATTCGCTTGCACAACCCCTTTTTACAGGGGGGGCACATTCACACATCTCACAGATAGTACACAGAATAACAACCATGCCCGAACCAGGACTCGAACCCGGGACCTCCTGAACACGAGGCAGACGCGCTACTCCTGTGCCAGCAAGCCGGCGCTACACACTCGTCACAACCCTTTTTAGGGGGCGGACTACATTCATGCAAATTCATTCAGACATCTCAGATCTTAATTTAGACTTGAAACAGAGAACGATCACGTCTGACCCAGTACCCCCAGTGATATTACTCCCAATATGGAGGACTTTGCGATCACGAACAGATTTAACGAGCGCCAATCTCCACACACTCGGGGATTGTTTTGGCCAGTGAGTTTCGAACCCGTAACCTAAGGAGTACGAGTCCAACGCTATACCAACCAGGCCATCCCGGCCCTAGTGAAACATATTTAACCCCTTAACCGGTTTGCCCGTACGCCGTATGTGCATCGATTTATCGAAATATTTGATAGTTGTAAACAAAAAATAGATCATTCATAACAATTATAATTCAATAGTAAAATGTCTTCGAATACGTAGATAAGCCAAGTATTCCATGGATTTCCATTTGAATCAAAATAAGAAAATTTTCCCAAAATAGAAGGTGTCATCTTATTAGATAGTAAGGAAAATAGACTGGTCGAGGGGTTAAATCAATTCAAAGCCAAAATATTTTTGAGAATCAAAGGAAATGTAGTTTTTCTTTTCCAAAACATACTATGGAGAAATCCTTTTAACTTAGATGCTTAAAAATTATTTTTGTTCAATTCGTGCAAATAAAAAAATATATTTCTTTGTCATTAGATTAAGAAGTAAGCCATATTTCTATCAAATATTAAAATATCAGTGTTAAACTGATAGATAATTAGAAATTCTCAAAAAAATTTTAACATTAACCACTTCGCATACAATGGTGTGTCTGACACGCGCATCGAATGACTGAATTTTTATTTTCAAGTCTACAATTAAGCCACAGAATTATGTACTTAAATACGAAAAAATCAATATGAAACGATTTGGTATCTATCCCAAATGCTCCATATATGATTTTAAAAAATCAAATTAACAATAAATTACCAAAATAGGACGCGTTATCTAATTAGAAAGTTAAATAAATTCGTATGTCAAGTTAACTCTGTTAAACTCTAATCCAACCGTAGAATAATTTTAACCCTTTACGGTCCGATGTCGAATGTGACTCGACATTCAAAACTGTGCAACAATAAATTTGGACGCGAGATTTTAACGATTTCTATGTTTGAGACTTCTATGAGTTAAAAAAAATCGATATACGCCTGTTTGCCTATCTGTGATAAAGATAACTCAAAATGTTTTAAGCTAAGCAGATGAAATTTTTGTATATAACCTATTTGTATCAACTTTATAGATTTGTTTTCAATTATCAGCGAATCCATTCATCCAAGTCTGTTTATCTTCTTTTCAAATATATGTTAATACGCTTACTACATAACACTAAATAAACTAGACGAGCAAAGTTTGGTACACAAATTTAACATCTAAATTCAATATATCTTTTAACCTTTTGTACTCCAATGTTGCCTTTGACTCACCATTCAAGATTGAGCATCATTTTGACGTTTTATTTATTATATTTTTCCAATTTAATTGTTAAAAACGCCTCCATAATGGTTAAGAGATGCAGATTAATTTTTCAAAGAAATTCGACTTAAAAGAATTATATCTATTTATTTTTCATAGCAACAAACAAATCTTTGTATTAGGTGAATAATTTTGCATCAAATTATTTTTCGGACTGCAAAGGGTTAAATGCAAAGATTACTAATTCTATCATTCAGTAACTTTAGTTTATATTCAACTAATGCCCAGTCACTGGACGTTCTCCACGTGATCTGGGCATCCTGGGTTCGACTCCCGGTTAGGGCGTGGTTGTTCTTCTGTGTGCTCTCTATGAAATGTGTAAATGTGCTCCCCTGTAAAAATAAACTAGGCAAGCGAATGTGATGCATGTGTAGATAAGATGTACTCTTGATCCTATTTGGCGCTACTTAAAATAAGAGACACATCCTCCATTTAAAACTTAATACAATTTATTAAAAATAAAACCCAATACTACTTCTCAAAACCCAACAAGTAGATAAAACTCAAATAGCTTTATAATGAAATATTATCAGAAATTATAAAGATATAATGAAAAATTGATATTTTCGAAAGGAGTCGACGTAGGTTAAATATCTTTCTACTTCTAAGGTTGATTCTCTGGTTGGCGCAGCATAGTCAAAATCCTGGCTTTTGCGCCAAAAAAAAACCAAACCAATCTAAGGTTGAATTGATATAATTTTTACTGGCCTGATTGATTATTAAAGCTTATAAATTTTGATTTCAAAGTCAACTAAATTATAAAGAAGTAATTGTTGTTTATATGTGAAAGATATCATAAACGTCATTTTATGTAGCAAATATACTCATTCAAGGCAATTAATATTCTGAAATCGATTTGGACAATAATATTAATTAAATTATCTCTTACGATTGATAATTAAAAATTCCTTTCCTTTTTTTAAAGTTTTTCCACGCGCTATACCAAATTTCAATTACTGTAAATGGGATTAAAGTAACAAAAGCGTCATATATACTAATAAAAACGAAGTGTATACAAGTCCTGAAGTTTTAGACTAACCTGTCTGATCTACAACACTATAATTTGCCACATACTAAATAGCTTGAAGGATTAAAATACAAATTACCGACAGAGAGCTTTTAAAATGATTTTTAAGAATTTAATTAACTAAAAATTAATCCGAATACTGAAATGTTAATGCAATGTTTCAAAAATTTCTCAGAAATTTTGGGATTGTTTTTTTATATATTTCTTTGCCTGATTTCTAAAAATAGTTTCCATTTTCTTTGGCCTGAAATCCAAAGCGTTTTCATTATTTAATTGTGGACTTTTCTTTCATTGTTAAAATATGAAGATGAATAATTTTGTTTAATATTAGTGTCATTTACAAGACGAAAAGGAAATCTGATGCGGAAAAATGCGTTTCACCATGATACCATGACACTGATCTCCATTAGGAAATTCATGTGTATAATGAAGGGCAAATTTATAAGACTATTAAAAGATGATTTTATTGTCTGATCATTAGATAAAACCATAAATAGGAAATTACAACCTAACGCTTGAATAGATTTTTAAAAAATCTACATTCCTGAAAAACCAATTACTAAAATTTATTAGAAATCTAACATTTCGAAGATGTACACTTTTTATTTCCACATACGAAATGTATAAATTAATGGTATCGTTAAAATAATTTCAAATCGTTGACTGGATATTACAGACATCCTCGAGTTCGAAAAATACATTTCTGGAATTATATCTAACAGTTGTTCTTACCGCCTATGAGCACTATAATTTAAAAAAATTCGATTTGCTTTTTTACAGACGAAATATAGCTTCTTGAACATGATGCCAAATTTAATATTTCTATCGCTAAAGAACTCGACAACTAGCTATCTAAAAAGTTAGATAAAAATTTTGTAAAAAGGTAAAGCATGTAAAATGTTATCCGTATCAAGTTTAGAACCACATATCTCAAGGGGCTAATCCACTGTCTTTGTTATATTTACATTTGCATATAAACGCGGTAATTGTAAAACACAAATTTTAAATAAATATTTTGATATGGGACTTTGAAATATAAGGCCAAATTTTGTATTCGTAAAAATAAAGTCCAAAATGGAAATTTTCTGCTCGTTATGCACTAACGATCAAATAATCACTAAATATCGCATGCTAGTTTCAGTAAAAAGGTTCGATTCACTCCAAAGATAGATACTGGTTTTGTACAAAAATACTAGTTTTCATTATTCCGTTACAAAGAACAGAATTTAATGTGTAAAAATCTGAATATTCGCGACATTCATAGATTTGTCCGAGTCGCACTATTTTATATGGGATGGGAGTGGGTAATAAAACCTTTATTAGTATGGAAAAAAATTCAGGAGGGGGACATTTCTCCGTTCTTTAACCCTTTGAGTGCGGATAATTTTTAAAGTAGCGTATTTGCCCATATTTAGACGCAAATATGGGTCCTTCACACTCAAAGGGTTAAATAAAAAATCTTAATCCTTAGATGTTTTTAATCTGATAACTTTCTATATTAATGCATTTTTATCAAGAAATAGTAATACATTTAGACAAAAAGGATATTATCATTAAATTCTGAGTATCACATATATCCAGTACTGTCTCAAAATTTTATGATTGAAAACTGCACTCAGTGATATTATATAAAAAAAGAATACTTACGAATGAACCTTAAAAAACCGCAATTATAGTCCCATGTTTCTTGAGATATACAATGAGAAAGCAACCTTCCATGAATTGTTAACATGAAAACGGGCTGGCTATAAATCTTACAATCGATCATCCGCCGAATCAGATTTCTGCAACTGGTTTTTAGATTGATAGCTTTTAGGAAATCAAACCGATTGCAATGGTTATTCTTATGGCATGACATGTGGAAAATTTATGCATATCCTTTTCGATGTTATCTATCGAACACGATAAGTAGAGTAATTTTGATTGGATTGGAACCGGCAAGAGATATGTTATACAAAGGTTAAAAATCTCGAAATGAGTTCATTGGAGGGTCATCCAGCTCAAAGCGGTTGGGAAGGAAGGAGAGACTGAAATTTCATTTTCCTATAACTCTTTTATTGTTGTAGGTAGAAATATAATTTAAATGACTCGAATTATTGCCTGTCTGTAATAAACAGCCTCTGATTTCAAAGATTTTTATATCTGCCACCTGTTAGAGGTACAGAAACAGTTTTTTTTATTAAATATGATTCTATTTTTGCGTCGGATATATAGTAGCATCGTGGTGGATTTCCAGCTTCTCAAGCGACAAGTGACGAGTTTGACTTCATCGATAATGTGTATCTGATAGAGTAGTATATTTTCCTTTTAATCTAGACCTTACTGAGTATAGTTTTCATTTCACACGTTTTATTTAAAAAGAATTATCTATTCGGTATGTTTCCATCATTTCACAGGATATTTCATACAGTTGTAAATATTGTCATCTGGGTTGTTTAAAAGGTTATTTAATATTTAACTATTATTCATTAGGCTTCCAACTTTAAAATAATTCTAAAATTTGCGTTGAATAAGAAAAATTATTTGCACTAACAAAATATTACCAGCTGCAGAAACAGATATAGAAAGTATTTTTAATGGTTAAAATTAATTCTTATTTACTGTTACTATTTAATAGAAGTTATCTGAGTTACAAGTATTGTTAGCAAACAGGTACAAATGTTCTTACTACGAAGATCAATGGTATTTATATCCAAAGATTAAATAGTTGCCGAAATTATTTGGAGAATTCATTATCTAGTTTCTAGAAAAATACTAGACAATTTCTAGGATGTAGAAGTTAAACGATTTAAAATGCTTATCTTCTATTCCAGCCTTTTAACTTATTTGCAACCCTTTAAGTAAATACATATTATATTCATGAAGGAAGAAATCCGGTGTTTTGAATATGAATTTATCCAATGATGTATATTTAAAAATATATATAGGAAGAGGAATTTAGTTATGCGTTATTAAAATTATTATTATCCTGC
Source organism: Argiope argentata (assembly GCA_026289955.1). Lineage (NCBI taxonomy): Eukaryota > Metazoa > Arthropoda > Arachnida > Araneae > Araneidae > Argiope > Argiope argentata. The sequence continues at coordinate 966,764 of JAOUZG010010699.1, forward strand.
CAGAACATGATATTGTTTTAGGAATGAGGTTTCGTGGCGTCAACAAAACCCTGAAGGTGGAAAGTAAAAAAAATCCGTAGGCGAAAAATTCAAATTGTATTATTTGCACGGGCATCTAAAAAAATCAGCTTTTAATAACGTGTTGCTATTGCATTTACAAAAGCTCTTATTAAAATAAATAAGTTAATGACTACAGCAAATAAAACCTAGAAAAATGTCATATTGAGCGCGTGATTCTATGAAATGAAATAAATAGGAAATGGGATTTTTTAAACAAAAAAAAAGGCGAGACAATGTTTTTAGGATCGTTTGTAGTGCTAAAGTGACTCATTCAATGAAACTTGACCATTCAAGAAATGATTTTTTGACATGATACATTGAAATATGCATAGCAGATTTCATTTTAATTTTTTTCCTAATTCCTTTTTCCATCAAAAAAAATTTCTCCACTAAATATGATGGATGCCTAGCAGAGGAAATTGAAACGATTCTAAGTTAATCTTTGAAAAAGCAACAACATTTTTAGAATCTAAAGACTGCCACATTTCTTTTGAAAGAAAATAATCTTTTCCCATCGTTAATCTTTCCGTTTTTATTTCTTGTGTATATTCAGATGATTATTCTTAATAGTAATTTAAATAATCGGATTAAATTTTTAATATATAGTTTTATTATTAAAAATCAACTGTAAGAGTGCCACTAATTTGCTTCGTTTTATAATAATAACACGAAAATAGATATAATCAATGAAATTCAAGCAGTAGAAAATAGCCAGACTCCTCTTCTCTCTTTCCAGATCAATCATAATAGAGTTATTTACAACAAATCTGTAAATTTATTCATAATTTTTCAAATTAACGAATATATATTTTATACAAACATATAAAGAAACAGATAAGTAACAGCTGATAATTATTTTAAGATCTTAAGAAAATAATTATTTAACACCTTCAGTGACTACTGACGAGATATCTCGTCTTTCAGATATTACCAATTACTAGTTGCTATTTGCTAAAACTGGTCTCTTATGCAAGTTTAGATAAGTCGAACCTTCTAAATATGAAGAATACCTTTATTTTTTGTTTAAATTTTGCATCAAAAATGCCAAAAGTGAGAATAATTGATATTTATATATTCATGGATTTTTTTATCTAATTCGTCCTTTTCGAACGGCGTACTTTAAAACACTTTATTAGATTCCATTCATTATTTTGTTATTATATTTCGACAAAAGCTGAACAACAGATTCTGAAAATTTACTCGAATTTTCCGAATAAATTGTTTCTAATTTTTTTTCTTATTTATTATCATCAAGAGCTATGTAAACGTACTACATTCAAGTTTTCCATAGGTTTCTTGAAACAGAAAATGTTACATACAAGCCAACAAAAGATATATTCAATAGTATTATTAGACTTCGATGTTAATTATATTCGTATACAAATCAGATTTGTTTTCTGTTTGAAATCGTTCGGTTATATTTTCTGATACATTTCCAAGAAAGCATTTATGATACTATTACGTCCTTACGCAATATAAATATTCAATATTTGAGCTAAAAATATGTTTTAAAATTTCTAATATTCATTATTAATATACGTAATTTCGATTCTGGATCTATTATGCAGTACACTATAGTTCCTACAATTATCTTCATGGAAATGCCATTCAGCTGGCCACTTTGAAGTAATAATCATTTTGTAATTTCTATATTCGACTTTCGAGAATAATGTTCCTTTACTTTTTAGTTAAAAATTAATCACTTACTTGCATTCAATTAAACATGATACATACGCACTATAAAATATGTAACATGTATCCTACTTCAATTAGTCTGGCTATACATGAAACAACCATTACATGACAATAAACTTCAAATTTAATCATCTAATCTTTAAATCAAGGGATTTCAAAAATATATCAAAAGAAGAATTTTACGTAAGCAGGACAGACTTTTATTGAACAAAAAAACCATAGTTATGTCTCAAATTCTCGAGTATGTCATATAACTGTAATCACAGCCTGCAAGATGCTCAATAAACGGATTTGATTTCTGTTTGTTCAAAGCAACACATTTCAAGCGAGCATGAACAGACTTTTAATGAGCAACAACAAACGTATGCCTTAAATTCCTGAGCAAATCTTACATGTGCAAACAACAAGATGTTTAATAAACAGATTTCAAAATTAAATCAAAACGACACATTCCATGCAAACATGAACAGACTTTTGGGGCTGACTTTCCGGCACAGAGTTAGCGCGTCTTCCTCGTGTTCTGGGAGACCCGGTTCGGGCATGGTATTTCTGTGTGCCGTCTGCGAGATTTGTGAATGCGCCTCCCTCCCTCTAAAAAAAAGGGTTGAAGCTAGCAAATGCGATGAGTGTGTAGCTAAGTCGTACTCTTGGCCCTTGTTGGCGCTACTTCCAAAACGAGAGACGCTCCTTTCGGCTTAAATCTGCCACTGTATCAGCAAGGGGATTTGTCCATGATAAGTGCCATAAGTAACAACAATAACAGATTTTTGGTGAGAAACAAAGACATATTATGTGTCACTGATTACTGGGCATCTAATATAACTCTACAGAAAAGAAATGGCAAATGCTCTATAAATATATTTGATTTCAATCTTAAATCAAAGCGACACACTTCAAGTGAGCCTGAACAGACTTTTAATGAGCAACAAAGCCATACTTTATGTCATAAATTCCTGAGCATGTCATATAACTGTATTTACTGTTTGCAAGATGCTCAAACGACGGATATCATTTCTGTTAGCTCAAAGCGACACATTTCAAGTGAGCATGAACATACTTTTATATGAGCTATAAAATAATATGACATAAATTCCTGAGCAAATCTTACCTGTGCGAACTCCAAGATGCTCAATAAACGTATTTCAAAATTAAATCAAATTAAACCAAAGTGTTCAAAATTAAATCATTTCACGTAAACATGAACAGACTTTTGGTGAGAAACAAAGACATATAGTATGTGTCACTGTATGCTGGACATCTAATATAACTCTACATAAATTCTCGGGCATATCATATAAATGTATTTACTATCAGCAAGATGCTCAGTGAACGAGTTTGATTTCATTTCAAGTGAGCATGAATAGGCTTTTATATCAACAACAAAAACTATATGCCATAAATTCTTGAGCACTTTTTGTATTTGAAAAGATGAGGTTTCAAAATTAAATGCATTTGGCGTGAGCACGGCTGGATTGTTAATGCGGGCATCCAATTACATAGAGAAAAGCAAACTTTTGTCAAAACAAAAATCGCTATTATGATGTCATTAAGTGCATTCACATACAATAGGTTTACACTCCTTTTTTTGATCCGATAAAATATTTCATCGGTGCTCATAATTCTGATTCCCAGGTTCTCAATTCAGTTTATTTCTGCCCTTCCCTCTAAATTTTCCCCTTAAAAGTTATCGGCAAAAGCGCCGTTAACTTGTTACATTAAGCCGAATTCTCCATAAATCTCGCCAAGCATGAAGCCTCCCCAGAAATAGAAGAACAAGAGAGAGGCAGGGAAGTCAGGCGTGAAGCCCGGGCGATGGACACGAGCCGCTTACTGAAGCGTGGCCCATTGCGAAAGGCAAAGGTCGCTCGCTTATCGAGCGTTTCAGCCCCGCCGCCAAACGACTGCCTGTGCTCAGCCCTCGTGGACCCTCTCCAGAGGTCAGCCCCGGCCAATTTCTTTACTGCCCATAGATTTTTTTATGTATTAAATTCTGGGAGATGTATTAATTGAATCGCTAAACACTAAATGGGCAAGTGATTGATTTCTGATGCGTTAAATACAAGGATTCAATTCTCGTAATTACAATCTAATTGTGGGATGTCACTGAAGAATCGCGGTGGACGATTAATCGATATAAAGGTCCTTGAATAATGTAATGAGATACCTACGCCTCGGTGCTCTTTGTTTTCTCAACTTTCTATTGGTTGGTAAGAATCCTTGGCAACGAGAAAAAGAAAAGATTGTGGCTAGATTTTATATTTCAAGGCAATACACAGGAAACAAATAGAAAGAATATAAATTAGGGAACATATGATTGATAATGAACTATATAACTGTAATGCGCTTCGCAAATGATAGAAACGTGTTCTGGTAATTTTTTTCAACATTTCTGATATCTTTTGCCAATTTCTTTTATCAAATGAATATTAGATAGCTAATTAATGTTATTAGAAAATTTAAACTGGAGAACGTTCAATTTGAATATGAATTATGTCGAAAGTATTAGAAATATAAAAGATTAAAATGAAATCTGCTATGCATATTTCAATGTAACATATCAGAACATCATTTCTTGAACGGGCAAGCACCACATGCTTGTGCAAGTTAAATTATATTTTTATTCATTTTCATCGTTTCATTGAATGAGTCACTTTAGTATTGCAAACGATCCAAAAAAACTTTGTCTCGCATTTATTGTTTTAAAAAATGTCACATTTCCTATTTATTTCATTGCATATAATCACGTGCTCAAAATGACATTTTTCTAGATTTTATTTGCTGGAGTCGTTAACTCATTTTTTTTAAAAACAGATCTTTTGTAAATGCAATGGCAACGCGTTATTAAAAGCTGATTTTTTGAGCTACTCGTGCAAATAATAAAATGTTTATTTTTCGCCTACGGATTTTTGTCGACGCCACAAAACCTCATTCCCAAAACAATATCATGTTCTGAAATGATAACAAACCATCTAGTAGTTTTAAGTAATATATTTATGGGTTATTTTGCTGTTGTTACTTGTTTCACTTGCCTATGGACAATACCCCAGCTGATACAGCAGCATATTTAAGCCGAAAGGAGCGTCTCTTGTTTTCGAAGAAACGCCAACTAGGGCCAAGAATACGACCTAGCTACACACTTACACATTTGCTTGCACAGCCCCTTTTGACAGGGGTGTACAGTCACACATCTCACAGTTAGCACACAGGAAAACCATGCCCGAAACGGGACTCCCAGAACCCGAGAAAAACTTTCTACCTCTGTGCTAGAAAGCCGGCATGGGTTATTTTCAAAGTATGAAGTGATATATGAAAGACACAAATCAATTTCCTCACATCATAAGCAATTTTTAAGCCTCAATATAATGACAAGATTTTAAATTTGAATCTTAAGTTATTGAAAATTATAAGGAATTCAAAAAAAATTGCATTTTAGGACATTTAGTCTTTTTTACATTATGGTGGAATTAATGTTGATGGAATATTGTTCTCATACTCATCTTATGAATCACACATGCGGTAAAAATGATAAATATTGACATTTCATATAATTTGTTGCTCAAATGTTACAAATTTAGAATCAAAAACAGCGCCTCCAATAGATCTTATGCTTGTATTGCCATAAACAGTTCAGTATTATCGCTGGAGTAGGTAAAAACCTAAACACACGATAAGAAACGAAACAAAATAAGAAATAGTTTTATTAACGTTTTTTGAACGTATAGAAATCCCCGTGCACCATTAAGTATCACACAAGCTTACAGAAGTAGACAACACATTACATAAAAACTTCACGTACACAACAGCTACTAAAGCCTCACGTTTGATTACACAGCTCCTTTTTATAAGGGGCGTGGAGGCACATTGAAACATTTCACTGATATAACAGATAAAGAACAACCATGCCTGGACTGGGATTCAAATCCAGGACTCCTATATCACGAGGAAGACGCGCTATCCCTGTGCCAGGATGTAGACTTTTATCAACCCTCTCTGTAAATTATTGTATTAACTGCTCTTCACAAATTTTTGTTTACATTCTCATCCATGAAATTCATAATTTCCATTCTGATTTTCAATAGCCATCTCGTATGGTCTTATAAATGGAAAGGTTTGTTTAAAAGATGCACCGAGATGCTGTAACTTTATAGCTAGAAGAAATAATGAAATTTTGGATGTATCCTGTCACAAATTTACCACGATAATCTCAAAATAAGAAAAAAGCATTGCCATCAATGTAAAAAGAAATAAAATAATGAAAAATGGATTCATCTAACTTTTTTTTGTTCAGTTCCAAGATACCTATTAAAAATCGCCTTAAATACTCATATTTTTACTACTAAGGTTATTCAATATGTTTCTGTCTTTCTATAATATCTAGTAATATTTTGGTCAGTTTTTTATGGATATGATAGTTTTGTTTTCCTCAGAACTTAGAAACGCTATTAAAATAATTTTATTATGTTGGTGAGAAGAATTCATTCAAAAATGGTTTACTTCGTACATATTCTCAACTACTCTCGTATAAAATATTTAAGAAAAATTATTTATGGTTGTTGTCAGTATTAACAGAACAATTACATAATGCTGAAATTAGTTAAGAATTTATTTATGTAACAAAATGACTTTTTTTCTATGTCAGAAAACATCAAATTAAAAATTTGTCTAATTAAAGAATAGGATTTTAATAAAAAGCAGTGTTTTATATCCCCAATACAGTAGATTTCAAACAGTAAATTTGAATAATATCAGAAATAGAATGAAACAAAAGCTATGGAATAAAAATAAAAGTTTGTTTGAAATATGTTTGCATGCTATGCAAGCGATACTTTTAAAAAATCAGTAATTTTCTGATATTATACTGGTTAATTTCGATATTTCGTTCTCAAACTTCAAAATTAATACCCACTTTTGTTTCAAAAGGGTTAGAGAAAGTAATAATAAAAATTGAAGCGCTTTCGAACAAATTTGGAGTGCCTCGAACATTTTTCATTAATATTATTTATCGCTAATATGATATTATATTATATAATGCTTTAAAATTTTGTCTTTTAACTCCTATAGTGCTACTCTTAATGCCTGTAAAATTTCAAATTGCTACAGTGAAAATTACAAAAAGTCATTTTAAAGCTCACTGGTTGCCTTAATAGGTTAAATGAAATAATTAATTACTGAAACTAAAATATTGTAGGATATGAATTTAATAGAATAACTTTTCATTTACAATAAACCCTTAAATGAAGACACTATCATTAATTTCGTTTTATTTAATTCAATTAAATGTAAAAAATAAATCGCTTGTTTATTTAACATAACAAATGGCATGCATAATATATTAATTTAATAAGTTAAAGCGTATTGAAATAAATATATACTACCATGTAAGGAGAGTTTGTCGTTTCGAATCACAACACAATATTTAAACATTTTCTTCTAACACTGGTTTTACAGAAACACTGATGATTGAATCCAAAATATCGGCCTCAGAGGTATCATTTCGAAATAGAAATAGAAACGATCATCAAAGAATAAAAATTTTCAAGAGTCCGATATACACATTTTGTTAGACGACATTAAGCCTTCTTTGCAGGTGATGTATAAAAGCTTACAGAAGCATTTTGCCATTTTGTAAAGTTTAGAATTCCTAGTCGCATTCCAAAATAATCTTCATTTAATTTTAAAAATAACGAAGGAGTGTGAAATGACAATAAACCACTAAAAGTTATTCGCAACCAGTTTACATCAACAATCACTAAAAACCAATCAAGCACTAAAAGCTATTCGACATTTTTTGAAAGCAATGCAAAAAGGAAGTTAAATCTTTTTAATGAAATTTCATACATATTACAGCATCCTTTCTAAAGGATCTTCAGAAAAACAAACATTGAAAACATAGAAATAAAATAAGAAAATGAGACCTTCAGCACGCAAATCTGAGAAGAAAATATTGTTACAAAAGAGACTTTTTAAGTTTATTCGTTTTAGAATGCCTACCGTTTCAAAATGCAGAAAATTTACCGCTGTAAATGGAAATATCCTTTTGGCAAGATTTCTTCTTCCAAGTAGTTATCATCCCTTAACTTTTAAGATATAATAAATACAAATACTAAACACAGCAGGCACTATAAAGAGAAAAAGAAAAGAAGCCGAAATATTTCTTAAAATAACAGTGACAATGGATTTGAAGTGCTAGTTTAATTTTTGTATTTAATTGCAATGTATGGAAATTTGCTCCCTCGAACATTTTTCTCTTTGTTTTCTTTCCAAATGTCACATCTTTTTCATTTTGTAAAATGAATATTTATTTAAAAAATTGTCTTCATCTCTTCAATAATTGAGTGGAATTTTCAATTGTTCCTTTTAACAGCGCTCGTTTTTCTGTACTAAGCAGAAATTTTCTGATGCCAATTTTTAACTGATAATATATTTGTTAAACTAAATTGTGTTGGTAATAATTTCTTTTTATGCAAATTTTAACACATCATGAAGTCATAAGTAATCGGAAAAGTAGAGACATCTTTTTGTCGATCACCTAAGACAAATCAAAACAGATTTCAATGCTGTTGTGTAGGCTCTCTATATAAAGTGACCAATCTTAGTATTTCACTTATTGACATATATTATTATTTAGCCAGATATTATTATTTGAACGAAACGTAATGTACGATTATTTATAGTAAAAATATTTCGTTAGTACCTTAAAAAGTACTGATTATCGCACTCCAAAGAAATACCAAACTTTTTTTTAAATGTGCGAAAATAATAAAATGCTAATTATTTTTATATATCCAAACAATAAATTTTAAACTAATAATCTTTATACATGCAATTTAACTTAAATTTTATAAGGTTTCCTTTATTTTAAAGTTGACATTTTTTCAAACTCTTTTATTTTTATTAAATATTTTGAGTGATTATCACCCTAACACTCAAGATTGATTACCCACACGTATTTAACGTCTCTCAATGATTTGGTTAAGTGTTTGGTTCTTAAAAGAGACAACTGATTGATATGCATTTTGTAACATACAAATCTATGACTGGACTTTCAATTCTTTAAATAAATTAATAATTTAAACATTTTAGCAAAATGTTAGTCAGGTCAGTTAAATTTTAAAAAATTAGGCTTTTTTATTTGAAGTTAGTTTAGTTGCGTGAATCTCATCATTAACACAATGACTGCTACTCGTATTTTCAACTAAATTATTCATATAGAAGATGTCTAATAGACCGATAGAACGAATTTAAGAAAGTAAATTTTTTGACCAAACTGTCTTGACCATGCTTAGTGTTTGAAGAATGCATAAAAGTTTTACATTCTAAGTGATTTTCAATAAAATATTTTTGTGCTATTTTTATAAAAATTCAATAATTTTAATACATCCCTTGGGATATGGTTCTAAATACTTACGTGTGTCTTCGGGTGTAATTACACAAACGTCAACCGGGTGACACAACCCTTTGAGATTTTTTTCTGTCACCCTAATATGGATGATACTGTCATTGCGGTTAAACTTCCAAGTCATATCATTTGTAGCAATTTCAATATTTCGATTACATTCAAATCCACAAAAACAATATAGTTTCAACTTTTATAATAGTTATAACGCTACATTTGCTAAACCTTGTAGTGGTAACACTTGATGTTAATATAGCTTTTTCAAATAATTAAAAATTAATTAAAACATTTAAATTAATTTTTAATACTTTAAATGGAGATTTAGCAGTCTGTAATGAAAATCATAATCAACAGACTGTAGCTCAATCGGTAAAATGCGAAGACTTAAGTATTTTTCCTGTGAAGGTAAAGAATGCGAGTTCAATCCTTGCGAAAATCATTAATTTTTGATAAATTAATTATATTAATGGTTAATAAATAATTATATTAATTATTTAATAAAAAATAACTAACATATTTTTTATTGACCTAAGTAGGAATTAACTTAATTTTTTTAAACTTTTTAATTTCATGTCGACTGTGGGTTATAGCCAATTATATTATACATACATATAATGTATAATATACGTATATATTGTGTGTATATATGTATATATTGGTTCACAATGTATAAACTCCTTGTGTACCAACAAATATAAATGCAAAGCAATATACCCAATATTGGCTTTTATATATGCACAGATAAAAATGACGGTAACGGTTGATAAATAGCTTGAGTTAGAATGCTGGTGAATAATATCACTAAGACTGGAATGTCAGGTTTTACTGTTAATGTTCTAGTTCGTAGATCCCAACATTTTATTACTTTACCTCAGTTCTGCTTAACATGTACACAGAGTTTTTATGATTGTGAGGTCCCATGATAGTAAAGTGCAATTAAAAAATTATCTATTCTAATAATTCATTTCTTAACTGCACGCTGTCTATCAGGGTTATTCAAGCTCTTTATTCCTATGAAACTTTTGCAGACAACAAAACCCAATTCTTCTTTTCTAACTTTCAACAATTGTTATAAATAATAAGTTTAAACATTTGAAGAAGCAAGGAAAAGGGCATGAATTTCATTATAACTGCGAAAACTATTGTTGAAAATCAAACAAAAATTATCTTCACAAAATTTACCTGCCATTTAAGTTAATATCATTAAATAGATATTTAAAATTCTTGAAATGGCGAAAAAATAATTTTTATAGTAATATCTTCAGAAATTATCAATGAATAAATCTTCCTTAGTTTTTAATACACATTTAACCTATTCGCTGCGAACCACGAATATACTCGTGGTTAGCAGGATGTTGCTCATTGCCAACACGAATATACTCGTGATACTTGTCAAACTTTTTACGGCCGGAACAAAAATATACAAGTGTAAAAACTTGAAAAAAAAGCTACAAATACATTGTTTTCGGAAATATTCTACTTTATTTAATCCATTCGCTGCCACGCCTAAATTGTATGAGGTTATTCCCTTTGCCAACCACGAGTATACTCGTGTTTGATTCTTATACATGTAAATGATTATTTATGACAAAATATGTGTATTTATTTTGAAATAATAAAACAGATAAACAATAACACTCAAAACAGAAATGACAATGTGAATATCTCAGACAATTTAGGCTTGGCAGTGAATGGGTTAAAAAATTACTTTAATGTGCATAAATCCTACCTCCATTACATATTTAAAGCTCTATTTTAAATAGCTAGAGGGTATAATTCGCTTATATTATCCTTTATCATTAGAACAGATCAGCATTGTATACATTGTTATGCAATATTACTTTCTATATAGTCTTATCTTTAGAGGAGTCCTGTCGTGTCATGGATGTTAAATCTGCTGAGTGAACGAATTTTTATTTATCTTCATTTGATGTGATTGGTTTTAACTGAAGTTAAATCTTAAATGAAGGCAGAGCAAATTTATAGCCGGTAAAATTGAGCCATGACTTTTGATATCTGCATGAACCCTCTTCACCTTCAATTTTCATAGTAATGCCATGGAAACAATTGCTCAGTTAACCCCCCCCCCCCAAAAAAAAACCATAGCAAGGCGAAATAGTTCTATCATATTTATTTTGTTAAACAATTATATCTGAAAATAAATTAATTAGACTTTATCCATTGTTGCGTTTGATCAGAATTTGTATTCTCTTAAGGACAGATAACAATATATCCTACAAAATAAAAGTTTTTATAAATCCATCTCGTTAAAACGGCTGTCACATTGACTTCGAGTGCATTTTTTATCATGCAAGAACATGGTATTGTTTTCGTTAGGAGATTTTGATGTTTCCGAAATTTACAATCAAAAAATATTTTTACCTGCTTCTACCAGTATTACATTATTATTAAATCTTTGACAGCAGATGCATTTTTAAAAGACTGGTCTGCTTTTACCAGTATTGTTTTACTATTAAGTATGTTTCTTTGACTGCAGATTCGTTTTTAAAAGGCTGATGAAGATCTACGACATCATAGCTATTATTTTATCTCATAATCGGTCGAGCTTTAAAACTTTGCTTGTCAGTTAGAAAAATTGAAAATGAAAGTTTATTATATAT
>JAOUZG010010699.1:978635-1039888 GCA_026289955.1 Argiope argentata
TATATATATATAAACTTCTTACCAATAGAGAAACTGGTTAATGACTTAAATTAATTAAGACAAATAATGACTTTAAAAAATAACGTTCTCATATGATAACTTGAAATTTACAATCAAAGATTTCAGTTTCTTTCTTTTTTTAATTTTTATTTAAATTCAGAATGAATGCAGAATTTTTTTTTAAATTTATTCATTTCAGAATAGATGTCGAAATTGGAGTACTTTAATTACAAATGCATAATTTTTCAGCTTATTGCAGGCAACTATTCAACCAATGAAATACAAATTATTTTTGCTACAATTTTTAACAACAGTAGAGAAAACACTTCTTCCGAAAGAAGCAAAGATGTTTTTAAAAAAACCCTTCATAAAACCATATAAGATTTTGACTTGTATATGATCACACAATACACTTTGAACTTTAGTTCAGTTGCTTTAACACTGCAATGTAAAGTAACACTAGAGCTATTTTGGGACGGACATGGTAATTTTGAACCACGGTCAGATGGCGAGGGACACCTGTGCTGACCTCCTTCTTTCTAGATCATACTACACCTAGAATACTTTGAAGCTGGTAATGTTTTTAAATCAATGCCATCATCAATTTCTTCAATATAAATAAAGCAATGATATCTTAAGATATCCACTCTACAAGATTAATTAACTAATTTTTTAAAGATATTAAAATAAAATATAATACATTTTCCTATTATTTCATAATTTTTATTGCATATTCTTCTGTACTACTCTCAGAGAAATATAAGGATGCTAATCTCCCAACATAATTATGAAATATGCTAAAAATTGTATTGTTTATGCTCCGAATGTGTGTGTGTGTGTGTGTGTGTGCGCGTGCGTGCGTGTGCGGGCGTGCGTGTGCTCATAAAAACTAATTCTGCATAAAATGAAAAATACACTCTGTTGAATACAAATCTGCAAAAATGATGAAACACAAGCCCCTGAATGTGCCAAATAACCAACTGAATCATTTATATTGATAATACGAATTCATGGAAACTCTAATGAAAAATCCAGAAAAAAATCACACGAGTTAAAAATAGTGGAGAGAAAAAAAAAACCCAAATCGCAGAGGCATTCCGAAATGATTACAAAGTATTATTCTGCGCCTGTTATTTCCTCACGTCCCGCGAAGCGCATGACCATAGAGAACTGTTACATTACCGAAATACTTCATGGACGTAAAAACACACCACCGATCCAGAGACGATGAATCATTTCAGTCTTTAGAGCCACCAAAATAGATCCCTCTGCACAATGCCATCACACATGCTGTATGTATTGGCCGGTACCGTATGTATGATGGCGAACTGGAGCATAGAGCAACCTGCTACAGGAATCGAAGCGTAAAGGGTTTCGTCGCAACATGCCGGAGAAGGGCGAGCTATTAATTCGACAAGCTCTTTCGCACATGTATGGAGCAGGGCAGTGATTAATATAGCACTGCACGGACTGCATAATAATTGGATAATAATCGGCCATTTAGGTGATGGAGCCGTGCTCTACGTAGACGCTCAGGCTGATTTTTTTTTATTGTGCGCTGCCAGCCAGCTGGGGGAGAGGAAGCATTTGCTTGATAATCAAGGCTAGAGGTTTTGAATATTTTAACCCGTCATTTTTCGAAATTGATGCTTAGATGACGTATTGCCCGTTTCCTCCACGGCGTGGTAATAATTCAGTGTCAATAGCACTAGAGATGGTCTGTTAACGGAATGCGTTGCTTAGTATCTAAATGAGAGTGCATTGGGGTGGGATGGGGGGTTGAGTTTGAATGGAGTGGATCCATAAAAGCATTCGCTTTCTACCTTCGGTTGTGATTCATAAATGGAAGCATTTTAATGAATGATATAAATGCGGCCATATATATATGGCCATTTATATGCCTCTCCATTGTTTATTTAAAGATTGTCATTATTAATCCTTCATGCATGTAATGATTTTAAAAAATAATTGTAAGACTATATGAATGAATTAAATTGGAACAAAGTTATATTATGGAATATTCACATTTAATATTAAATTTTTAATGGTTTAAAAGATTATTTAATAATACTTTGACATCGTTTCCTCGATTTCGGTACATTTAAATGGATATCAGTTTATTCATATTTTATATTATTATTGTTGTTCTACTTTACCATATTTTTTTAAAATTTTTATTGCTACATTAGTAAAGTAAAAATCAATTACGTGTATTCCTTTTAAGATACATAGAACTTTTATTCTCTGACGGTCTTTAATTTCTTGATATTTTTTAATAAGCATATAAAGATAATAAACTATAAAAGTCAGTACTTTGAAGATTCAGAGAAATGCATCATTGTAACTTAAAGTATAATTGATGACTTGAAACGATAGGTAATGATTAGATTCTTTATCTAATTCAACAAATTAAAAGGTAATCAAAGCAATGAACAATTTGACTGTTCTTTCATAGTATTATGGTAGTTCAACTAAAAAGTGACTAAATAATTTTCAAAATTTATGCTCGAGTAAATTAACAAATAAGAATTAATTTATCATAACAGATCTTTTTGTTGGTATTATTGAAATATATTTTCTTGTTTAAGCAATATATATGGCTTCTATGCGTATTCAAAACAAGAAATATATTGTTATAAATATTTTTCAACATAAAAAGTAATAATAAAAAAAGAAATTTAAAACTATTGGTAGTATTCTAAACAAATGCGGAAAACTCCTTACTCAAATAAAAAAACTGTAAAAACTATATTTGCAAGAATAAAAACTTATAAAATATTAGACCTTTCATTATTCGGTCAACAAATGACCTTTTTAAACGTATAGCTCTTTAAAATAAAATCAAGTAAGAAATTAAATATGATTTAATAATATCAACAAAAATGTATTACAGTAAGTCCATGTATTGTGCCATTAAATTTCTCTGTAGCAAAGAAGTATTTAAACTGGCGCTATAAAACAATTCAAAGGATTGAAAAAGGCTTAAAATATGAACAAACTTTTTTTTCTTTAGAAATTTAAAACCTCGTAGCTAGGCCCCTGATTATTCGATCAAGATATTCCTTTATTAGGTTCATATTCAGCACTTTAAAATAAATGCAGGTGCAGCATTAAACGTAACCTAATATTATCATCGATGAAACATTCCCTTCGTATTACAAGATGAAATTCCATTGTGCTGAAGAAATAGGTCAAATTATGGTACAACAGGGATCAATAAATCCTCAAAAGTATAAAACTAAAATAAGAAAGAGAATGGTGAAAGCCTTAAAAGGGCCAAGGTTTTAGCAACATAATATTTCTTTTTATAGACTTGGCTTGCTAAGATAAAATTTTTGCTTTGCCAGAAAAAAAACTAACTATTCACACATGAGTAAGATAAATGTTCAGCATAATATTATTTTTATATCGTTCTTGTTTAAAATTTGGATGATTAATTTACCAAAAAAATAACTCATATTAGAGAAGAATTTATTATATACAAAATGTTTATTTATTACAAAATTTAATTTAATTTTGTTTATTTAATACAAATGTTATTATTGGAAATGATAAAACTGCATCTAATATAATGACCTTTTTACTCAATCCAAACATGTCTTTAAATAAAACCAATAAAAAATTTAAATTAGGATTTCTTGCTTTTAAATAATTAATCTCGCTATCAGAAGAATATCGTTTGGTGCTTTTCTAAAAATTCTTTTTCAGTTTTAACTGTCGCACTTTTGTAGTATATTGTTACTTTGTATTTTTATTTATTTTAATTCTTTAGTTGATATAATAAATTTGATATTGCAAAAGATCAAGAAAAAAAATTTCTTGTATTTATTATTTGAAAAATATCACATTTCCTATTTATTTCATATCATATAATCACTTGATGGAAATTATATTTTTTTGTTTTATTTTCGGTAGTAATTATCTTATTTTTTTAATCAGAACTTCTGAAAATGTAATGGAAACATTTCATTAAAAGTTGATGTTTTTTTTTGAGATCCTCGTGAAGATAAATTTCATTTTTATTTTATGCGAAATAAACTGTTAAAATAAATTGTAATTGAAATAAATTAAATATTTAAAAATTCATTAAAAAAATAGTTTTAATTTATAGGTCAAAACATCAGTATCATTAAAAAGCTAATTTTTTTTATCTTTAACTTGATGCAAAAATCAATTTTGAGGTGTATTATTTTCGGGAGTTATAGCGAAAAAACGTCAAAATTTCACTTATTTTTTAATGAATTCACATTTTAATTAAAAATTCAAAAAAGAGCTCCAAGGTACACATTCCTGGCCCCCAAGGTATAAACGTACCAAATTTGGTAGCTGTAGGTCGAACGGTCTGGCCTGTAGAGAGCCAACACACACATAGAGCTTTATTCTAAGTAAAGACAAAGATAAAGATTATTGGTGTTATTATTATTTAGACTATGTTTTTCATTTTTTATTTTTAAATAATTGATTTTCCCCAGAATTCTTTTAAATTGCTAGTTAAAATACAAATAAATAAAATGGTTCGGTCACTTCGGAGAAGTGCTTGAACCTCGATTCAGAAAACTGCCATCCATTGAAATTACGCTGTACGTGTGTGAACCGGACATCTGTTGATTCTGTCTTTGGTTAAAAGCCTTGTAGGAATTGCGAGTCTTTGACATTAGGATAAACATTATTTGAGATAATATTGCGTGTTTAGAAATTACTTAGTTCGCTTTTAAATATTCATTGCGCGGTCTCTAAAAAGACATTATCCAAATAATCAAACATAATGAATATTTAACCACGGAAGATCTAGCACCTGCAGTATTTCTAAGATTGACAAAATATCTCTATTTAGTTTCATTTATCCACCTGTTATTTATCTATTATCAATAAATTTGAACGTATCTGTATGTTTTAGCATCTATATGCGTATATTGGAGCTGTTAGGCCAAACTGTTTGATCCATAGCAACGAAACTACAAGTAGTTGCATTTTTTTTAAGGAAGAAATGTAGTTTGTTGGAGTTTTTTTCCTTTTGTTATTATAATTAGCATTTTAATAAATTAAAAATCAATTATAATTGTGATATAGCCGAAACTTTCAAAAATATTTCAATATAAAAATGATTTTTCCATCATTTTAAATTTTAGAAGCTCGTTGTTCCAAGGTACCAATTTTTAGCGTACATTTTTTTTTTAAATTTTTAATAAATTTTTATAAATAGTACTTAAAGTGCGTTTTATTTTTTATTTATTTTGTGTTTGATTTTTTATTTTTTTTTGTACGTTTTTAAAGATATTTTGTAACAATATATTTCATTGTTGAAGTGAAATTCAAATCTTTTTCATTTCTTTATTATAATACTTTTTTCCAAAAATTTATGTTCAAGGCATAAAGTTTATTTTATTTTGTTGAATACGTTTCAGCAAAATCCATGCTGATGAATGATAAACAAAGAATTGGAGAATTACATTGAATGTTAAAACTATGTAAAACTCCTGAAATTGTACATATTACGAGATAAAATAAAAGGCAGTAATATTTTGTTGAGAAAGTCATTGACACCAAGCTGATACAAACTATTTAATTAAAAACTATAAAACCGAAACTCCCAACGGAGAGCTGTTCACCAGAAGAAGCCACTAGATGAATAAATGTTTTAACTTAAGGAAAACTTAATTCTATTAATTCAGCTTCTAAGGTTATAATACGCGTAAAAACATTGTTTTAGATGTACGCTAGCCGGCTTTCTGGTACAGAGGTAGCGCGTCTTCCTCGTGTTCTGTGAGACCAGGGTTCGAGTCCTTAAATTTTTTTAAAAAAAGAATCAGTAGTTTTAAGTTATTATATTGGCTAATTTTGATATTTCGGACTCAAATTTAAGACTAAGACTTTTTTTTTTTTGAGAAGGGTTAGAGAAAAAAATAATAATAAATTGGAGCGCTTTCGAACAAATTTGTAGGGCTTGGAACATTTTTCATTAACGTTATTTAACGTTAATATTATATTACATTACCCCCCGGAATCCCAAATAAATTAATATATTGCTTTAAAATTTTGTATGTCATTTCCTATAGTATTTTTCTTAATGCCTGTAAAATTTCAAATTGCTAAGGTGAAAATAGCAAAAAGTCATTTTAAAGGTCCCTGGTCGCCTTAAATAGCATAAAATAAAAATTTCAGGCCATTGAAAGATTTTTTTTCCATTTGGAAGTATATACTTATCATTCAAACTGTTGAAATTAGCACCTGGACGAAACGAGCATTGTGTAGAATGCAAACTAAAACATCGTTTCAATTTTCTTGGAAAAGAAACAAATTTTAAATATGTTTTGGTGCATTTAAATATTTATAAAATATGTTATTAATCAATTTAGTTTAGATCATAATTACGCATGCAAACTTAACTTTCAAAACCAGGAAAACCTGCGATCTCTAATCTTTGTATATACCTGGAACTCCCATTCTCAAAAGATTAGTTTTCCCAACAATTCTTTTCGAATAAAACAGGCCAACTTTTCGATTCTGTAGACCTTTCGTAGACAATAAAACAGATCTAAAACAAACATAAAGCTTAAATATAGAGTTTCATCAACAGAAAGAGGCACACACCTGTTTAACAGCATCTTAAAACTGAACTTTCTCTCAGAGTTGCTTTTCAGTAGATGAAATCCAATAAACGGGGTGCCTTTTGAATCGAATTCACGAAAATCACAAAAGTATACTCTAGAACTTTCAGAAGCGGTTTATTTGGACAAAATACTCTTAGAGGATATGATTCTAATAGGATATTTTCTTAGATTGAAATTGTTTGAAATAAAGCAATAATTAATTTAACTTACCAAAGATGTTATGCCTCTTATACTTTCGGGTGGAAGAATCATTGCATGGCACATTTTACAAATTAAGCAAAAGACAGTGCAAACATAGAAATTTACAATTTGAATTAGTAATTTAATGATTTAATAGCTGATCCCATTACTGTTTTTCTGAAGTATAGTCGTAACATTTCAAAATCAACCAAATGTCTATTGTGTATTATGTGCATAGAATCTAAACCCAACGGGAGTGGCCATCTCAAAACTTTTTCATCCACTCATTAATAAATATACATGTAAATTACTAATTTCTACGTGCCATTGACGAACAATAATTGCTGAAGACTGAATTAACCTGCGATCATTGGCGATTAATTGCTAAAATATACTTATTACAAAATACCAGAACACCTTATGCTATTTTTGGATGCTTTCATTTACATATTAAGCAAATGACAGTAAAATTATACAAATTAACGATTTGAGTTGGTAATTTCATGATTTAATAACTGATCTGATTACTGTTTTTATGAATCGCAGACGTAACATTTCAAAATCGGACCAAAAGTATATTCTGTATATTGTGCATAGAATCCAAACCCAACGGAAGTTGAATTCACAAAACTTTTTCATGCACTCATTAATAAATATATCTTTAAATTACTAGCCTCTTCGTGCCACTGATGAACAATAATTGACAAATATTCCATTAAACTGCGATCATTGGCGATTCATCGCTTGTATACAGTTATTACAAAATACCAGAGCATATAATGTAATTTTTTTTACTTATTAAGCACATGACAGTTCAATAATAGAAATTAACAATTTAAATTGATAAATTAATGATTTAATAGCTTATCTGATTACTGATTTTATGAAGCAGAGTCGTAGCATTACAAAATGGGACCAAAAGTATATTATGTATTATGTGCATAGAATTTAAATCCAACAGGAGTTACCTTCCCGAAACTTTTTCATGCATTCATTAATAAATATGCCTGTAAATTAACAAACTCTGCATGCCACTGACGAACAATAATTGCTAAAGAATGCATGAACTTGTGATCATTGGCGATTAATCGTTAGAATATAGTTATTACAAAATACCAGAATGCCTAATGTGAATTTTGGATGCTTTTATTTACATATTAAGCAAATGACAATGCAATCATACAAATTAACGACTTGAATTGGTAATTTAATGATTTAATAGCTGATCTGATTACTGTTTTTAAGAAGTATTGTCGTAATATTTCAAAATCGGACCAAATGTCTATTGTGTATTATGTGTATAGAATCCAAACCCAATGGGAATGGCCATCTTAAAACTTTTTCATGCATTCATTAATAAATATACCTGTAAATTAACAACCTCTGCATGCCACTGACGAACAATAATTGCTAAAGAATGCATTAACTTGCGATCATTGGCGATTCATCGCTAGTATACAGTTATTACAAAATACCAGAGCATTTAACGTGATTTTTTTTTACTTATTAAGCAAATGACAGTTCAATCATACAAATTAACGACATGAATTGGCAATTTAATGATTTAATAGCTTATCTAATTATGCATAAATGTAATATTTCAAAAGGGGATCAAAAGTATATTATGTATTATGTGCAAGAGTGGCTTTCCCGAAACTTTTTCGTGTATTCATTAGCAAATATGCTTGTAAATTACCAACATCTGCGTGTCACTGACGAATAAGAATTGCCAATGAATACATTAATCTGTAATTATTGGCGATTAATCACATGAATACATTGTTACGCAAATTCCAAAACACCTAATGTGAATTTTAAATGCTTTATTGCCTACAAGGTTGAAACAATAATTTTGAACAGAACTAGAATTTTAAATACAATATTACATGCCAAATTTCAAATATTTAAGCCAATGCATATTTTGTTCATTTCGATCTCATTCTTATGTAAGTACCAATACAAGATCCCTTTGACGAATTTCGCTTCAAATTTGATACATACTTTATTTTCAATTTTAAATATATATTCCAAATTTTAACCATTTAGATATCGTTATTTTTTAGTTGTGTTAATTTATATTTGTATCTGACTTCCTTAAAATAAATTTCCTTCAAAATTTAACATAAATCTACAAATATAGTGCAAAGGCAGCCTCTTGAATTTAATTCTAGCTCAAAGAGTTTATGATTTTTATACTGATAGACAGATATTCATAGTTGTAAAAATTTCTGTTTCGGAAATTTGAAAAAAAAAAAAAAACAGTTTCGTTAAAGTTTTTGGTTCAAATATTTTGGTTAATGTAATATTTTCTCTTTGTATACGAAACATACTTTGTATAGAAAAAGCAAAAAAAGAAACGAATAATTGCTTTTAGTGGCAGAAAATACTTGTAAAGTAGATTTATATGTGATTAAATATGAATATCAAAAGACACTACGACAACAGTGTCAATATTCGATTCAATTTATTCGATCTAGATGGAAGTGAGTAGATAGTAAAATTAGGAAAGTATTATTTTAAAGCTTTTTTTTTTGAATAAAAAAATCAAGATGTTATGCAAAATTATATGAAATAAAACCCAGCAGTCTAAAATCGTTTCCTTCTAAAAATTTCAAAAATAAAAATTCTTATTGAGCTAGCATTCATATTTTCACTTTTCTCTTGATAAGCTGCCACTTGGTGAAGAAAAAAAAGTTATTATTGATAAAAAGTTTCAGATAGATTTTCGCATACAAGGCATGCAAGGTATTAAATACAGAGCCGAGGAGAAGGAAATTTAGCTATATTTAAATTTATCAAAATTCCATTCCAAAAATTTCATTTACTTTTTCAATAAGTTTTCTAGAATGACATGACATGTAAAATGGAAAATCAAATTCCACAATTCGAATCAAAAAGCAAATAAATAAATAAATAGAAAAAAAATAAAATTGTAAATAAAAAATAAAATGAAGGATATAAAGCGCAGCACTTGTATTCAAAGTTAATAGATTGAATGCCATTAGTTCAGAGAAATAAAAAAGTATTAGCCATATCAAGGTTTCATTATTTTGGTAGCAAACGAAGCGTAATTTGATCCTCTACTCATTTATACTTGATAAATTGTACTCAAATATAATAAAGGTTTTAATATAATCAATGGATGTCATAATTTAATTCGTGTAAAAAGCCAATGACAGATGTTTGGATTGAATTAATTTCCAACATTCATTTATTTGCAAGCTCAAATTATTAAATCAGTTTGATTTTTTAGAAATTTTGGATAAAATCATAAAAAAACCCAATATCATCATTTCTTTTCTATTTTTCTAGGATATGTGTACGACTTATCTTCCCCTGAGACTTCCCGAGACTATGTGTACATCGACAAAGTGGTGGGTGACGAAATCGTCGGTGACATCGAGATCAAGACGACGATTCAGCCGAGTAGTCCGGCGGACCAAACCAACAAACAAATCATCACCTTGGAGAGATCCGGCCCCAGTCCATCAGGTAGCCTTAGCGACGCCAGTGCCAGCGATGTTAGCAGCGACGATGTCAGATCCGTGACCACACCCCACTTCCTCTACAATGAACTCGAATCTGAAGGCACCCCACCCTCGTCGGAAACTCCCAGTGGTGTCACAGTGGGGTACACTTACGAAGCGTTCTTCATAACCGACGGAAGATCCAGAAGAAGAAAGAACCCAAAGAAAGAGGATAGCAACCATGGTACTACCAACGCGCCTTTGGCGGAACGGCCTCGTTATACGTGTGGCGAATGTGGCAAACACTATGCGACATCGTCCAACTTGTCGAGGCACAAGCAGACCCATCGCAGTCCGGACTCCCAGCAGGCCAAGAAATGTGACACCTGTGGCAAAGTGTACGTGAGCATGCCAGCCCTGGCGATGCATCTCCTGACGCATAACCTCAATCACAAGTGTGCAGTGTGCGGCAAGGCCTTTTCGAGACCCTGGCTTCTGCAAGGCCATATGCGCTCTCACACTGGAGAAAAGCCTTTCGGGTGTGCACATTGCGGAAAGGCCTTCGCTGATAGGTCGAACCTTCGGGCTCACATGCAGACCCATTCGGCCTTCAAGCACTATGCTTGTACTCGGTGCAACAAATCGTTTGCCCTCAAGTCCTACCTCAATAAGCATTATGAATCCTCCTGTTTCAAGGAGGGCTCCAAAGATTCGGCTAACGAAGATTCGAACACCTGTCAGCTTGTATTCGAACACAGTGACAATTCGTCCGATCTCATGGAAATCGGCACATCTCAAACTCCTTGAACACAAATCTCGTCGACAATGCACAACTTTCACTACATAACAGAAAAATACTGAAGTGATAGAATGGATAAGTGAGGGACTACTTGAATGTGGATTCATCCTAGGTTGTTTAAAACAGAGGGCCTCCTTTCAATAGACTTTATATATTTTATACACACGAAAAAAAATCGCATCGTGAGTTATCTATCATTAAAATAATTTTTTAAAAATATTACTCTATTCATAACTAGATTTAAACATCTTTTAATAATCATTTGATTAGAGCAAAAATTATTAGTCTTTTTATTTTTACTATGTTAATATGGCAAAAATAATTTACTACAGTTGTTCTAATTAATATAGATATCGAACAGTTCAAATAATTAAAATAAATGTAAACTTAAATTAAGCCTTATTCTTGAGGGTATTCTAGAAAAAAAGTAATACCACACATGAATCATACCCTATAATTAGTTCTTGTATACGTAATATAGTTATCGTATTTAAGCTTGTAATCAAGTCTCTATTATATTGATCTGTCTATCTGAATAGATAGTGGCTTAATTTCCCAGTCGCGTATATATAGCCCAAGCGGAAGATTATTCAGATAATTAGGCAGACTAAATTAATGAATTCTAAAATTCTACTTGAGAATATAAGGAAAAAAATGAAAGCATCGGGCATTTTCCAAATTGTGAATTTCTTATGTTTTAGTCATTAAAGAAATTCCCAAATATCCTCTGCCATATTATTGAAATTTGCAAGATTTTAGAATTTATTTTTACTAAATGGAATGTATAAACGAAATTTAACGTATACAACTTCACTTAAGTTTGAAAATGAGGTTGCAGTTGAATACATTCACCGATGGATGAATCTTCCACATTCAATTAGAACGGTGTTGAGGGTTGAGTAATGTGATAACCGACATAAGCAATAAGTAAATGGTATATATATTAAAGTTGGCGTTTTTTTATAGTTTGCGAAAAGCGCCGATTCACAACTGATGCAGTGCCTACAAATCTAAGATGTGCAACTGTTACCGATCTGTGAATTCACACAGTTACTAATGCGTCTAACTTTACATCTGCTGTACAGTCACAACGAATAGAAAACTATTTTATTTGTTACATTTGCAAAAGTATTCTTCAAGATTAGCCATCATATTTAGGTATGTAAAGTTTGGATACGTACAGGGACTCAAAACTATTATTTATACCACCTTAAAATATCTCTTTATGTGTTAGTAATTCAAGGTTATTCTTTAAAGTGTTTGATTTAAGTATTTATAATGTTTATTATTTTAGTTTATGGATTAGTCAACTAAAGAAAGCTTTGCTACCGGGCCTATTAAACAGTTATTGCATATCTTTAAGTCAAACTCAGACATGAATCTATTGCATTTTACATATCCAAACACAAAATTGTTATTCATGATCGAATAAAGCGATAAAAAATAATACAGCAATAGATTCTTCTAGTGCTTTCTGAATTGAGGGAAGAAACCCAAAATAGTGTGATATCAAATAATTTTTGTAGTGAGAACTTAAGCTGCCTTCCAGTTTTTTGAAATATTTTTAAGCAAAGGTGATTTTAAAAGAATCATCTTAACTACAAATGTCTTTGGAATCTGTATTCCAATATATGATTTATCTTTAAATAAATTTAATTTTAACATTCATTTAATTAATTAAAGCTTTATTAATGTAAGTTTTTAAAATATAATTTTTAACATTAAATATTGCAATCATGCCATTTTTTAAATTTTTATTAATGATAATTATAAATGTTTTTACAATAGAATAGCTTTATTTATTAATCCTTTTGGTTTCATAAAAGCTCTTCATCTCTTATAATTTATTCGCTTTTTAGATTTAATAAAGACATTATTTGCTCATATCCGAGTTTAATACAAGAATATCACATTTTTTTCTTCACTAAAGTAAGAACTTTTTCCTATAGAGCACGTATTCTCAGTTCATAGGTGCAGAATGGACAAATCAGGCTTTAGTGCCTTTAAAAAATCATCTACAAAAATTATCTACAAATCCTCTCTGCAATAATTAAATATTAAGGAGGTTAGTATTGATTCAACAACAATCTTATAAATATAAAAACAGAGAGGGTATTTTATTATTATAGTATGTATTTGAAATTTTTGATAATGTTTTCATCTTTTCTTAAATATCGAATAAGTTTCAAGATTCATATTCAATCATTCAGAGTTTTTAAAAACTCTTGCTTTAAAGTTTACTAAGCAAATATCGATATTTGAATTGTGAAGATTTTTTTTTTTCTGAAATCTTCTAATATTATTTTACATTTTCTAGAGCAAAGCTATATATTCTTTCGTAACACTTCGCACTTATGCGAAGTTTGTAAATTTTGTAAATAGTTGTTGCGCATTGTAAAAAAATTGTTTTATGGTGCATTTTAATGCGAATAATTTTAAGAAGGCAGAGATGGAATATTCTTCAAAATAACTAATAAGAATTCTAATTTATTTTTAATTAATAATTACTTCTCAAATAGTTATATAGTATATAAATGACATAAGTTCTCTTTAAATTGTTGCATATAAATATTATTATTATTATGAAAGCTAAGTAAGTCTACATTTAAGACAACGAAAAAGTGTTTGATATTTGCATATTCCTGTTTAAAAATTATAATTTCATGACACCACAAAACGAATTATTTCTGAAACCATTCAGAGGTGATTAAACAAAATTCTAGTGACAAAGAGTTAGCAAAAATACTGGAGTCTACCCAAGAAAATGCAATAATTCATTTGATACTATCCTTTAGTCTTAAAATTTTACTCCGTATAGATATAATCTCATCATGGCTTAAAGTTATCCTTTGGGAATATTTTAAAAAACCTATAAGTTCTTAAAATACTATTAAGTGTGATAATCAGTGTGTGAACAAAATAGAAGTGTGAACAAAAATAGAATTTCAATAAAAGATGCAAATGGGATCTTCAAATAGAATTTTGCTAATTCTGAATAATATAACTGGAATATTCGTTAGTGTTTTTATAACACTTAACACTGGGGAACAAGTTATTTCGTTAGGCTGAATTCAGCGAGTTTTAAATATAATCAACATAAAACTCTCAATGATGTGTTTCAAGACTAGATTTAAGTTTTTCTAAATTTCATTTTGGTACAAAAAATGTTCATGCAAATATGTAGATAATATTTGAATATTGGATACATATATTTGGGGTTTTAATCATATAAAATTGCAACAGACCTATATTAAGACCTTTGGATTTAATCAAATTTTAAATCCATGATTCTCCTGCCCCAAAATCTTACTTGTAAATCGATGGATGTAATTCAAACAGTCAAAATCTAAACTTTTATAAAACTAAAAAATGTACATTTTGAAATTTTAACATACTTAATAAATTATATAGAAATAATGATAGCTGTCTTAATTTTAGTTCTAATTATTTTCTTTACCATTGCATAAGATTTAGATGATCTCTTGTTGTTGAATTATCCATCTCCTGCCATCTTTAATTATTCAACTATCTTTGCTATAACAGTGAAAGTACGTAGTTTGTAGTTTATTAATAACTTAATCCAATCTTCAAGAAAACTAAGATTCTTGCCGGGCATCTTATGCAATAATATTTATGCCAGGTGCTCCAACTTGGAACTATACTTCCAGGAACATATTTTCTGAATCTCCATTTCAAGTCAGCATTTGTTTCGTGACATTAGATGTTTTAAGTTATTGGACTATTTTTATCGTGTTATTATTTTTTTAAGTTATTAAAATATTATTTTTCATGTGATTATGTGTTTTATGTTATTTAAATACTTTTTCTTGAGATTATTTGTTTTATGTTAACCGAAATAATTTTTAAGATGATTAGGTTTTTTTAAGTTATAACAATATTTTTTCTTGTGTTTAGGTATTTTATGTTACCGAAATATCTTTTTTTAAATGTGATTATGTGTTTTATGGTATTGAAATATCTTTTTTTGTAGTTATGTGTTTTATGTTGGTGAAATATTGTATTTACTATCCAATACTGTGACCTGAAAAATAGTTTTGAAATGTATTATATTATTATATTATTCTAGTCATTTTAACAGTCTTTCGCTTGGGATAGTTCAATACTACAATTTCAAACTTAGAACTTATTTTCAACTTGTTATTTTTAAATCCATGTTTTATTTACAATATTTTATGTTTTATGTTAGTGTCGTCTTATTTATTGTACCATACTTTGGCCTGAAAAGTATTTTTAGTCATATTCAGAGTAAAGAATGGTTTGAGTCTCTAGTCGAATTATGAGTGATATATTTCATTATAAAAGTAAATGATAATGTCAAAAAGGATTTAATAACATTTAATTGTTATAATAATTTTAAGTTTTGAGTTTAATTTTCGGTATTTAAAAGTGTGAAATTCCATTATCATATGAAATCCAAAATTTATTTAAACATAGATTTTTTTTTTGTCTTCTCTAAAACTACTAGATATTCAAAGAATGTTTAAGAATTGTCGTTGTACACTTGCGAAAAATAATAATGTACTAAAAACTTGATGTTTGTAATATCGAAAGGAAGTAATATATTTTAGTAAAAAAAATTATTTAACGATGAATTGTCTATAGAAGTAATATCATTCGAATCAATTGAGTTTAATATTTTAAAGTAAACAAATATAATTTTCCATATATAATTGTAAATACTTCCAATTCTGAAAATTGATATATTACTTTTTTTTAAATTTAAAATAAACTTTTAAGCTTTTTGATGTATTTTATTCCTTTAATTTAAGTGTTCGTGACTAATTCATAAATTTTATTTTCCTATTTATTCAATTTCATATGACTTCAAAGTTCCACATGAGAATTTTAAGATATATTTTGTAAAAAAAATATTAATATTTAACCAGCAATAAATATTCGATAGCAATAACGATAAACATATTTATTATTCATATATATAGTTGTGTCGATATGTTCCATTTTATGTGGAAATCTGTGATTGTGCTGTATGTATTTTTAGAAATTATTTTCTATCTATGTGTCCACAGGGTGTTTGAAATTGTGATCTTACGTTAAAGTATACTGAAGGGTATATGCTTAAATTTCTGTGTTCTAAGTCAATTTTGTGTGAAAAAAATCAACTGTTCAAAGTACTTATTTTTCCATCGTGTATGTACAAAAGGAAATTTCGTCAACGAACAATGGATTTTATTAAGTGTCAATGGTATACTTCCGAATAATTTATAAAGGACAAGTGTATCATAAATCAAAGCAATAATTTGTAAAGAAAAAATACTTTAGTATAACTAATATAATCTCACTGTATGCAATAACATTCTTTCAAATCTTTACCAAAGCAATAACAAATTGGAGTTCTGTAATATTTACGAGAAACAATATATTTTATTTACTGTATATTCTATACTTCCAAGCAGCAATAATCTGCGAAGATCATCCAGTTTCAACTAATGAGTTTATATCACTATAGACAGTACCTTTTCTGGAAACTATTATTAAAGCAATAATAACAAAGTGTTTGTGAGAAAAAAAATGTGATTAGAGATATATTGTCTACTTCTGTATTTCAATGAAACGAATGGAATGTTCAAGTTTTAGACGGAGCGAGCTCTGCTGATGTGCGATATAGAAGTGTCTTGATGACCTTGGAAGGCACAAATGCATTCCGATGTAAGATAATAATAGTCATTAGATGCCTTTAATGCTAGAAATAGCAAAACTGAAGGAGTCTTTGTACAAAAAGCAATAATAGAACTAGAGCAATAAGTGTATCATAAAGCAATAATTAGGAGACTCATGGTTGAGACACCAGATAATAAGGTGTCTCATCCTGGTTTTCTGCCGCCATATAAGGGACGAGGAGGTGAAGTTGAATCTATGCAAAGGTGGATTGCACCTGTAGACTTGAAGAAGTGATAGATTTTTGTAACTATTTTAACGATTGAGGATATTTGACCTTTCTCAAATTATACATATATATATCTCACATTAATTTTTTAGCGTTACTTAGGTACTGAGAAGTGCTAGAAAACAATGAAGCAATAAATTATTGCCTTTTCTTCGTTAAGCGGCGATATGCCTTGCACATAAATTGACTATCAGACATCATTCACGAGTGGTGTAGTTGTGTACATTATATAGAAATAAAAACGAACTTGATAATAATGGCAATAATTTAAAAAATAAATATTTAAAATGCTACCTGCGATCTAATGAGTGTAGGCATTTATTTTTCGAACACTAAAAGGAAATGACAAAAATGAAATTGTAGAGAGAAATGATACTCTGTGGCCTTTTAAAAAAATAGTTAAAATTATTTGAAAAAAAATGTGGCTTAAAATTAACAAATTTCAAAAATATGTTAAAATTATCAGGATTAAGTACTTTTAAATCAATAAAAATAATAAAATCATTTTTAAATTAGTGATTTCAAAGTTTTTGAGTCATTAAAAGTAAACTGAAATTAAAAAATCTGGATTGTTGAAGACATAAAAAATTTGAATTGACTGGATTGAATGACCTAGAAAATATTTCAAAAATAAATAAATAAAATGTGGCTTAAAATTTACAAATTTCAAAAATGTGTCAAAATTATCTGGATTAAAAAAATTTTAAATTGATAAAAATAATAAAGTTATTTTTTTTATTTAGTGATTTCAAACTTTTTGAAGCAGTAAAAGCAAATTGAAATTAAAAAATATGGATTGTTAATGAAATAGAGAAATTGGAATTGTCTGTATTGATTAACATAGAAAATATTTGAAAAACTAAAATGTGGCTTAAAATTTATAAATTTCAAAAATAAGACAAAATTATCAGGATTAAGTATTTTTAAATCAATAAAAATAATAAAAATAATTTTTTCAATAAGTGATTTAAAAAATTATAAATTGCAATTAAATTACAATTAAAAATACAAATTAAAAATATAAATTGCAATTAAAAAATTTGGATTGTTGAGGACATAGAAAAAAATAAATTGACTAGATTGAATGACATAGAAAATATTTGAAAAAAATAAAATGTGGCTTAAAATTCACAAATTTTAAAAATATGTAAAAATTATCAGGATTAAGTACTTTTAAACAAATAAAAATAATAAAAATCATTTTTAAATTAGTGATTTCAAAGTTTTTGAAGCCTTAAAAGCAAATTGCAATGAAAAAATCTGGATTTTTAATAGCACGGAGAAACCTTTTCTGCTAAATTACAAATTCAAAATACATATTCAATTCAAAATACAAATTCAATTTCCCATATGGCGTTTTATTTACTTGTGAATTTTGAATAAACAAAAATATTATCCTGACGAAGAATAAGTTTGCAGTTTGTTAAATCCTACATCTTAACTTTTCTGAGTGACAATTGCTCTTAATAAAATATAGAAGATTATAAAAAAGTGTTTCTGTATTAAAAACTGAGGTAAAATTTTGAAACAGCATCAACATGGCCTATATTAACTTCTCTAATTACCTAATATTTTATCATACTTAAATAAGAAATTTTTAAGTACGCATTTTCATTTTTTTCTAAGCTTGCATGTGGATCAATAATTCTTATCTTCTACATAATTGAGCTCAATTTAATTTGATGGTAATTAATTGAAACCATAAATAATTTCAAATTTGACCACTGTAAAGACATTTAAAACAGAGAAAAAGAGAATTGGATAAATAATCAGATATAAGTTATTTTCTAAAGTCTGATTGATTCATAACGAATTGGTTGTAATTATTCCTGTTAAATATCAAACGAATTTCATTAATTCAATCATGCAATAATAACTATCGTTTATTCATGAAATAATGACACATCATTGTTGTTTTTATATATTTGTTATGGCTTTATCTTGTTTTCAGTTTTAGAAATATGCATTAATTTTTATATAAAAAACCCCTTCAAATCAATGTTGTATTTTACAGTATCTGATCGATAGTTTTGAAGTTCGTATATTTGCTTTGTAAAATGAAATTCAATGCTTTCTTACCGACGCAGAATGAGATCATTTATATATGCATTTACATATTACAAACAAGCAATAACTCTAGTCGTTCATTCTGTATTCATCTGCTCATTTTATGCAATAAATGCTTTGAAATAAATTAGAATATTTCGAATTATTTTCTTATTCTTTATTTGATAATCAATTCGCGCTCTTTATCACTATTTAAACTTATAAAAAAGTGTGTGTGTGTGTGTGTGTGAGAAAGAGAGAGAGAGAGTGAGAGAGAGAGAGAGAGAGAGTACCTTTTAGATAGCTCTCTATAAGCCAGACCAATCAAATTACAGTTATTAAGCTTAGAACAACTGGATAATTCACATCTGGAAGCAATTTTATGAAATAATAAATTAAGGTATTTTAGGCGTTCTACCATAATAAACACAACAACTATAACTATTATCGCATAAAATTAATTTTATTAATATAAAATATCAAATACAATTTTTTAAAAATTAAAATTAAATCTACGATCTCAAATTTCAAGTTATCATGTGATAACATTATTATTTCTAGGTCATTATTTATTTTAATTGATTTAAATCATTAACCAGTTTAAACCGTTTGAAACAATCAGAAGACATAATCTATGGATCTTTATACATCTCTCTCTCTCTATAGGTATATATATAATAATATTTTTTTAACTTTCATTTTCAACTTTTCTAACTAGCAAACAAAGATTTAGAGCTCGATCAGATTTTGAGATGAAGTAACAACTAAGATGTCATAGTTTTGCTCCGACCTTTTATTTAAAAACACTTCGGTTGTCAAAGATACATACGCAATAATAAAGCAATACTGGTAAAAGCAGGTCAACTTTTTGAAAACGCTTTTACTTTCAAAGAAGTCTAAAAAATAATAATGCAATATTGGTAAAAGCAGATAAAAATATTTTTTGTCCGTAAATTTCGAAGATTTCAAAACCTTCTAACCGAAACAACACCATGTTCTCAAATGATAATAAATTCGTCAAGCATATTATTTGCGTTTGATTTCAATTAAAACACTTAAATATATATTAATGTTTATGATTCTACCAACAAACTATTTATAAGCATCCAAACGTTAGACATTAAAACTATGCAGTTTTAATAGTCAAGCATGTGTTGTTAACTGAGTACATGTATCACAAATGGAGATCAGTTCTATAACATTGTATATATAGTAAAATCCTCATATAACATTCTTGATCTGAGAAATTCAAATAACATTTTAATAGTCCTGGCAACTATTCCGCACTCATCTTCTTTAGCTTTCAAAAATTTCATTAAATCACACCATTATGATAACTAATGGCTTGAATTTAAGGCAACGACATAATCTTTCGTTTCAAAATTAATTAAAAAACTTTTTTTAAAAAAATGTTAAAATCAGGTTTGTATCTATTATATTGATTTAGAAAAATGCCGTTTTTTAACTCCTGAAAAGATGGTAAAATTTATATACAGTAATATTTTTATTTATTCTATGAAACAATCTTGGAAATTCATCTACGTTTTAATTAATTAAATTTTCTAAAGGTCGATTACTCTTATCTTCCAGTTTCGGTAAAGTCTCTTTGATAAACTACTTTTACTCTTATTCTGTAATTTAGATCTGGAACAGACCAAGAACACTTCTGAGCCAATACGACCAATGGTATTTTTCTCGACATGGAATACTTTGTGATCGCGACGAATTAAATGCACGGCGGCCACCACACACACATACACGGAGAGCGGGATAGAATTCGCAGTCCAAGGGGTGCAAATCCAGTGTCCAACCTACATACTACCCCGACCAATTCTACAGATGTTATTTAAAGTGGTTCTTCAAATTTAGTACGAATGGCATCAAACGAGACAGTACAATACTGAATTGCAGTTTTTACCAGAATCAATGGGACGTTAATAGGATTAATAAACATTTCTGCTCGCATTTGTCACTTTTACAGAAGAAAAAGCGGAATGAAATTTCAGAAGAATTTAAACCGTACTGAAATTTCTTCACGAAGGGATCACATTGATAATATTTACTATATCTGTTCATTAAACAATTTATAAGTTACTTATTCTATAAATATTTTTCCTATATATAGTGTATTATCGATTCTTACTGAAAACACATGCGATGAATAATTTTGAATTTAAAATTTGAAGATGTTCTCGTATTTCAATAACAAATTCTATGAGATGGCACTGTATAATTGTGTTGTAAAGTTTCATTAAATTTTACTATCTACATATTAAAAATAATTGATAAATCCAAAATGCCATTCACGAGGACAAATAACTGATCAATTGTTCCAATATTTATTTTATATAAAAGTTTATTCCCCTAAATATGTTACTATTCTTAATTCTCGGTTTATTATTATTCTTAATTTTTGAAAATTGTCACTCAAGGAAAAATCTTCACAAATTTTCACCACTGTTCCTATTTTATCAGTTTTTATTTCTAATAAAATCTCAAGGTCCTTAAGCATGACATCAATGACATGCGGCCCAGTCAATGACATCAATGACATTTACATTGCAAAAACATTACCAAACTGCATGTTCAAGATTAAGAAAACACAAACAAGTTCTGAAGTTCATTCAAGTTCTTTTACTTCATCTGATAGATCATGACAATTGGATAAATCATCAAAAGTTGTCGGCCTTACCAATCTTTCAATTTATTACAAAACTATCACTAAATGTATCCTCTAAAAATATCACTAAATGCCACTATTGATGGAATCTTAGAGACAGTAGTAAGATAGATTTCAATAATTTTTCAAATTTATTTGATCAGTTAGACTGCTTTATATTTGTAATGCAAATATAATATAGAATATATAGTGTCAGATAATTCCCACGACAAATAACAACAACAAAAACAATGAGTAATGTCGTTTTATCAACATTATATATTGTTCTAAAGTTTGATTTCACAACATCGCTACTTCAAAAGAGATTTAATGATGATTTAAGGAGAAAATTTTACTTAGTTAACCTATCATACATTTACATTATTAAAATACATATCCTCAGATTTTCTTTAGAGTAGAGCTCTGTAAAAACATCAAATATCTAATACCTTGCAATAATTTGGTGAGTTTAAAGCAACATATCATAGCTACTATACCATCCATAACCCCACAAACAATTGCGAACGCATAGCGTGAAATTAGCAAACGCATTAGCATGAAATAGCATTGCGTGAGCGACACTACTGAAATATATAAATGCTGAAAACAAATGTAAAAAGAATTAGGTGAATTAAAATTAAATATTTAACAAATATCATTAGATTTTTAATTTATTATTAATTTTTTTAGATATGTAATCTGATTTGGATAGTTGATAGTTTTTAGATAAAGTTTTTAAAAGTAAATGGAGAAAGACTGTAATGATTAGAATAATGAATGATAATGCTATCAAGCTAATAGTATAAATAAGATCAAGTGGTCAGGATAATAATGTGGCTTTGCGCCAGGATTTTGGATTATAAGTGCTGCTTTGAATGCTCACCAAAAAGAAATGGAAATTGGCGTTAAAAAATTGATTTTTTAAAAATGAGTTTTCGTTTAGATGAGGTAATTTAAATTTATGTGCTTGCGGCGAGGCTATTTCTTTCTAACTCATTAGTATTGTAGTTTAATTTGCTTAATTATGATTGAAGAAATATAATGCATTATTGAACGAACGGAGTCTCAAATGCTCTTAACATTTCGATTATGAATGTTCTAACAATGTATCATTCTTGCACGACCCACAAGAGATTATATAAAAAAAAAGTGAGAGAGAGGAGAAAAAACCACCAACCGCAATAGTATCTATGCTGTTTTTCTCCTAAATTCAGGAATTTGTTCCCAAAATCACAAGTTTTTTCAGGGAGTTTCATGTTGTTGTTGCTTTACCTATCAAATTTTTGTCAATATATTATAAAGCTTTCAAATTTTTGAATTTTTTCTTGCATTTCAGTTATTTCAAACCGAAATTAATAAGTTTCGGTCATAAAAATAACAGAATTTTGTGTTGCGCGCTTTTATGGTTTATTTTTTTAATTAACTGAATTAAACATCAGTAGTGAATTAAACCGATGAACTTTCGGGATGAAAAATTATTGAATAATTTACCCTGGATATGTTTCATACACAAATAAAAACTTCACAAAAAGATGATTCTAGGAAATTTTGAATTTCAAACAGAAAATCCAAAATGGAATAATAACTCTTTTAAAAACTAAAAGAATACAGATAATACTAATCACAATTTGCGTCACATTTTTTAAACTTTAATATAACCATTATAGATGCTTGCGTATTAGACTGTCCAACTTTATCGCCAAATTTGAAGTTGTCGCCAATGAGTTTCTAAACAGCAAATTATGGCAATCCGGCAATGGTGTAATCCGTTGATTTCTATCGCCAAATTTAAATCCCTCGCCAATGAGTTACTAAACTGTTGGCAAACATTGGCGAAGACAATCTAATAGGTAAGTACCCCATTATAATTTTAATTATCTATAAGAGATTTTAAATAAATATAAGGTAAATATGCCGAATAATTTTTTCGTTTTTTATCCATTAAAAATCCCTCTCTTGAATCCAAAAACGAATAAATTACCCCTGAGAACGTAGACGATGTTTGTAACCGTAGATTTTTTCCTGCATAATTTTTACTTTATTTTTATTGATTATTATCGAATAAGTTTTAATGCGCATTTGATTCATGTCCCATAAAGAATTTTATACTTCTCTTTATAATTCTGCCTCTATCTTTAAGATTTATCATGAATCGTGAAACTTTACAACGAAAACTAATTTTAAATCATTTATCCATCTATTTCTTTATCTCCAGAAAGGATAAGGTTTTCGAAAATTTAAAGAATTTCGCCTAAAGTCAAGGAAAGCTGACTTTTATTCACATTTTGTCTGTTGGACTGAAAAGATTCATTTATGCTTCGAAAATAACGCATTTTATGTGACTCCTGTTACAGACAAGACAAACTGTTGTTTCCAATAATAAAATTTAAGAGCAAGAGGGAAAAAATAACGCTGATATATATTTTTATGATGGATAGTCGTCGAGGACAATCTTTGAAATTGTTTGAGATAAACTGAAAACGCAATTTATGAATTGCTGCATTCTTCCATTTTATTTTTACGGAACCGAAATTCAGGAGCAACAACTCTTTGTTTTTGCTAAATTAAAGAGGAGTGACTTTAACTCAGTTTTAGAATTCAGATCAAATATCCTGTCGGAACCCTGAACTGGATGATTCATTATCAATCTTCGTTTTATTTTCAGGGATGCGCCGTTACTTTTATATTCTTTTTCATCATTGACCATATTATACTGAAATTGTTTGGGCTGCATCAGGATTATTGCTTTAGGTCGGTCCCAAATGATTTAAAATTTGATCTAGGAACATCTTTTGTGGAGTTTTAAAGTTATTGGAACGTGCAGTGGTATGTAGGAAAGATAGAAAAAAAATGTTACGTCTTTTTCTTTTATATATATATATATTCTTTAATATTTTTAAGACTTTAAGGAATGAAACTGAATGAATGAATGAAATGAATTCAATCTAAAGTTTTTATTTTGCAATGAATTGTTTAAATTATTTTATTTAAAGAAAGGACGAAGAAAAAGAGAATTTGAAGAGTTTTTATTTTGAATGTAGTTTTGTTATTATTATTTTTGATACAGTTAACAATTAGATATTGAAAAAAGTTATTTTATTGGAAGAATTAATAGAATAATGAGAAAATATTATTTTTTTTTCAAATCAATTGAAAGTAAAATCTTTTTTAAGCAGTTGTAAGCAGTAATAAGCAAGGTTAAATAATAATTATTCAATGTCAGATGAAAGGTATATTAATTATATGTTTCTAAAAAGATGATGAGATTGAAAACAATTGAGGCTGTCATTATTCACATTATTTGTATCACATACTCAATACATTTTTAATGTAATGAGAACTTCGAAAAAAATAAAGATATGTTGTATCAGTATTGTATAAAATAAGATTCTATAATTATCTTATTTTGTTCTGTACAAAATAAGTATTAATAGATAGATACAAATAAATGTATGGAATTGAAAAAATTTATTTTATTTTTAGAATTAATAGAATACTGATACAATATTGATAATTTTTTAAAAATAAATTAAAAGTAAAATATCTTTTAGGCAGTTGTAAACAGTAATAAGCAAGGTTAGATGATAAATATCAAATGTCAGATGATAGATATATTAATTATATATTTCAAAAAAGATAATTAGATTTATTACAATTGACACTTTATTTATATCATATTATTTATATCACAATCATAGTTCACTTTATTTATATTACATATTCAATACATTTTTAATGTATTGAGCAACTTCTAAAAAAACCAAAGATATGATGTATCGGTATTGTACAAAATAAAATAATATAATTATCTTATTTTGTATTGTACAAAATAAGTATTAATTGTAATATTGTACAAAATAAGAATTCGATATAAAATGATAAAAATAGTTATCTTCGTATGAAATTATATGAGAAAAATACAATTTAGAAAAATAAATTTATTTATACTCTCTTTTATTGAAACATAGGAATTTCGAAATAAGACTAATTAAAAGTATACCATTAAAATGTATTAAAAATTTCACTAAATAGTTTTCAGTTAATGGCTTTTTTTAAATCTCGTTGCAATTTTGTGTTTTATGTACACTAGTTGTAAAATTTTTTTGGTTAATCTATTCTTAGTTTCAGCAATAAAACTATGAAAGATTTAATTTTATATTCAGAATTTAAAATTACCAATACTGTTCGCATCACATTTTTTATATAAAACCGAAAAACATTATTGTGTGATACATTTTTAACAACAAAATAAATTATTATGGAGTATTATTATCAAGTTAAAAAGCGATGTCGCTTTGGTTAGGAGATTTTGATGTCCCCGAAATTTACGGGCAAAAAATAATTGTACGTCTTTTAACAGAATTGCGTTATTATTATATATGTTTCTTTGAAAGCAGATGAATTTTTAAAATATTGACCTGCTTTAACCAGTATTGCTGTATTATTACGTATGCTTCTTTGACAGTAGATTTATTTTTAAAAGGTTGACGAAGAACTATGACATCATAACTGTTATTTTATCTCAAAATTGGTCAAGCATCAAAACTTGAAAATTGAAAATGCTGGCTAGAAATTAAAACCTATAATAGAAGTTAGAAAGGTTGAAAATGAAAGTTTCAAAAAATTATCATTATATATGTATATAGATAGATAGATTAAAGAAAGAGATCGATAGAGAAGTCTCGTGATTGTTTCAAACCGGTTTAAATTGGTTAATGACCTAAATTAATTAAAATAAATAATGACTTAATAATCTTCTCACATGTTAACTTAAAATTTTCGGATCGAAAATTTCACTGTTTTAAAATTTCACCTCATCGATTCCATTCAGCATTTGCTGTGCAATCAAATCAAGTGACCTCTTAGTCCCTTAGTAATATAACAACTCATGTGCCCTTTGCTATCAAATTGTGAGTTGTTTCAAAAAGTTGAGAAACAAAGTTGCTCAAAATGCAGCATACAGTATTTAAAGCGTATTAGGTGACTAATGATTCATTGATTTTAAAGATTAAACATAAAAAAAAATTATTTTGTTATTTTTAGCGGTTTTTAGTATTTTTTAAAGCATATATGGTATCTCTTGAAATGCATATATGTTATAACATATGGATTATAAGAAGGAAGATAAATAAATGATAATGTTTAGACTACTCTATCATCTATGGAATCGAAAAGTTTTTCAATGGCGTCTATATAATTCTTTTTAATTTACAATAAAGTTTCAAATGAAAAAAAAATTCATTTTCATCTAACAAAAATACTTTCAGGCATCGGCTTTATTATTAAGCAATTTTGATTAAAAAATGCAAGGATTTCTGCTTGTTTTTCTATTAAACAATGCGAAAAATAAATGTATCCCAAAATGGTAACATTACAGATTACAGCTAAATAACATTAGTTCTTATTATTCCGGATTCCTTTGTGCTAATTTAAGTAAGCTTGGACCATGATGGTATGTACACTGAACGTTTAAACAAAAGGCAAATAAAAGTAGAGATTTAAAAGAATTTTTTTTATTTGTAGGGAATACTGACAAGAATATCACATTGCTTTACGCGCATAATGGGTATTCTTTGAACTATGTAAACGGGAAAACATTGATACATCTATGCAGAAATAATTTTACTACAGAAAAATTATTTCTAGTGAAGAAAGTACGTTTCAAAAAGTCGATGCCTTTCAATTGGAAAGTCAATAAACCGAACTTTCTCTTTTTTTGATTTAATATTAAATACATTGTTTATTTGAATTTAATATTTCTGATTTTTTTTTCGCTAAAAAGGAAAGACATAGCATTTCTGGTATAGAATAAACACTTCGTTGTTGTTTTTTCCTCTTTGTCATTTTTAGCTTTCATTAAGGGCAGGGATGGTCTGGTTGGTAGAGCGCTGAACTCGTACCCTTTATGTTGTAAGTTCGAAACGCACCGGACAAAAGATTCCCCGAGTGTGTGACGGCTGGCGCTCGTTAAATCTGTCGTGGTCACAATGTCCTCAATGTCGAGAGTAATACCCCTGTGTGGGTACTGGGTCTGAGATAATAGTTCTCTGTTCCAGGTCTAAATTACGATCTGAGATGAATGAATGAATATGCTTGAATGTAGTCCGCCCCCTAAAAAGGGTTGTGTGTAGCTAAGTCATACTCTTGGCCCAAGATGGCACTACTTCATAAAACAAGAGACGCTCCTTTCGGTTTAAATCTTCTGCTGTATCAGCAGAGGGCTTGTCCATGACAAGTGCTATAAGTAACAACAACAACAGTTTTTATTAATATCAATAAAAATATTTATGTATGATGCAGATAGACTTAAAGAGCAAAATGGTTAGCGGCTTCTAAGCAATGAAATATTCCTATCTTACAAAATTTAATGCAATCATGAAAGGCTAGTACATTCATAAGAAAAAAATAGGAATTTTTAATAATATCAAGTGATTATATATTGAATAATCTGAAAAGAAAAAATTGCAAAAAAGCATATCTTTTAACGAGGAATGTTTCGCAGAACGGGTGGCGAAGAGATACCGTTACGTCACCTGTTGGATAGACTTGCGCCAATTTGTATTGAGAACTTGTTTGAAGATAATGCTAGTATTTAAATAGAAGAAATTTAGCTAGAAGAGAGTAGTTGAGCAGGACTCCAAAGAGTTTGAGAAAGTGTCTATAAAGCATTAATCGATGAGATTGTGTCTCTGGCCAAGATTATGAACTAGAGGTAGATAATTACAATATCAAAGAGGTGGTGAAAGAGCATGGCCAAACATGCCGAGAATCTTATGAATCTGCTTTATATATCACAGTAAAAATCTAAAGAGGAAATTTGGTCAGAGTAAAGGAAATAACTTTTAGTGAAAACATTTAGTGAAAAAAAAAAGAGATTCTGAAAGCAGGGAAATTATTGCATCCTACTTTGAGAAGAAGCACCCTTATAAGACAACAGCTATACGAGTTGCAAATTCATTTAACGAGTATGCTGTATCTCATTTATGGCAAGTTTTGAACCATATCCAAAGATAAATCTTTTCAGACAATTTTCTTTTGAAGAAAACATGTATCATAAATCCTAAATTACATTCTTATTAAACTGTAATAATTTGCATTGATTCCTGTGGGAAATCTTTTTCAACCTAATGAGTGTTTCGCATTATAAGTAAAATTCGAGAAATAATTATATCCGTTAAATGAGCTTGTCCTATGTTAATGCTGACCTTAATAAGAAATGCATAATAATATACATATTTTCCTTAATACACAAAGCAGTGATTGGTTAAAAGGAATTCTAAAACACCATCTTGGTTTGATCACTTATACTATACTTTAACAGATTATTATAATCATTTATTTATGTAATTCCTTTGTTTTTGTGTTTCTCAACCAAATTATCAAAAAATAAATCTAACTTTGCGATGAGTTTGTCCTATTTTTGTGGTAAAAATAATTAAATAATGTCATTATAACCTATGCAACTTTCGACAAAATTTTAGAAAAAAAATTGTTTGTAATTAATCTATTTTCATTAAGGTATTTCTAGCAAATAGCTCTATAGCAATCATCCAATAAGAAAAAAGACAGAAACATTTTTCACCTAGAGAAATGTATACAAATAAGCTTAAAATCGTTTCGTTTAAACCATGAATTTATTTGATATATAGCATTTAACATGTCTTCTCAAATACTTCAAAAAAATTTGTCTTAAGTTAAAATAATTAATTTAAAAACAAAATTTCCTAAAAAATAATTGATAAATATTATGATTGTAGGTACTTAAAGTATTTTTTGATAAAAATTTTTAACTGCATCATCTATCAAATATTTTTTCCACCGGAGGCCAATCTTTCCACACTTAATTTTCATAAAATTGTGACCATTTAACTGGGGAGGGATCACTCGAGAAAGATTTATTCCATTGGTTTGAAGAAGACGGGGACAATTAGCCCGGCTCGCTTAAATACAAACTTCCTGAATCTCTTTCAACATTAAATCTGGAGCACTTAAACTGATTACGGAATCTTATTGAATGCATTAAAAAAACGGAGAACTCTTTTACCTTGCTGTTGTTACTCATTATTTCGTTTACATAAAAAAGAACTTCTAAACATCTAAAAGATGCGTTTAAAAAGAGCTCGATTCACGATCTAATTCTTTCTTTTTAATTAGAAGGTCTAATCCCTTAAGTTCTTCAGCTTCCTTTCTTGAACTGTTTTCGTCTTAAGTGGTCAATTACTCTGTGAACGGTAAGTACGCTTCCATGGTTGTACACTTTATTACGGAGAATTTTTTCATTCTTTATTCTCCATTTTTTTACTTCCTTATTCATCTCTCGCTTTTCAGTCTTTTATATCTTTAATGTTTCTTTCCTTTTAAAGCGTTTTAACTCTGATTTTTTTATTCTTAAATCGCAGTGTTTTATCTCCGCCAGTTACAAAGTTATTGTTTCTATTTTTAGGTCGTTTCTTTTAGTTTGATTCCTAAGATTGCAGTAAAGATTTAAATAAAGCGTATTTGGATTTTAACTGCAACTTTAATTGGGTTTTATAACATTTTTTGCTGTAACATTATTATTAATTATTGATTATTACGGATCAGGAAATGTGCTAGCTGACAGCAGCTGAATTGAGCATCCCATTAATTCTTTTTATTCCTTATTTATATATCTCTTTTCAGACATTAAAAAGTTTTTTTTTGAATGCTTTAAATAATAATTATTTCATTATTAGCGAAAATGTAATGTTATATTAATATTGAATTTTAATATATAGCACAATATAGGAAGATAATAATAGATTAATATTTGGGGTACTTAAATATTAGATCGTGCAACTTTATCGCCAAATTTGAAATCGTCCCCAATGAGTTGCTAAACCACCAATTATGGCAATCTGGCAATGGTGTAATCCGTTGATCTTTATCGCCAAATTTAAATCCGTCGCCAATGAGTTACTAAACTATTGGCGATCGCTGGCAAAGACTAACAACTACCTAATTTGGTAGTTGTTAGCAAAACAAAAAATGCATAAATCTCATTTTAAGGAGAATTAGCAAACATTGTTTCACTATTTAATATATAAAGGTAATTAAAGCTCAGAAAATACAAATTTTAGTGTTTGAATTTAAAATTAAAAAAAAACGCTTTTATACATTAAATGTTGATTCAAAATTTCTTAAAATTCTATAAAGTGAAATAAAAATAAGGTATTCTATTAAGATAAACATTGATTCTTGATGAATCTGCAATAGTCAAAATTAAATAAATAACCCCAAAAGCATTTTCAGCTTAAAATTCTTATAGCTATATTAAATAAATAAAGCAATTGTAACATTAGGAGCTTAAACAGCAAATTTAAATGGCGGACGTTGACAGCACAAGAATAAACGCTTCCTTATTTAAAAATGTTTAAAATAAAATGATTTAATATAATCTGATAGATTAGGCACAAAACTTAACATATTATTTTGAATTTATGAAAAGAAGTGAATCAAGTTCATTAAGAATTTTTGCGAAATTGTTTTAAGTATTCCAAAAATTTGAATGCTATTGACTCAAAGCAGAATGCCCAAAAAATCATATAGCTGTAGAATTTTAACAACTGTTTAGTTGCAAAATTTACGTAAAATGTGAAACAAGTGCAAGATATAAATGCAAAAATTGATATAATTTTAATATAATTAATATAATTAAATATATTTTTTTTAATATCCAAAGCTTTTGAATAAGTAATAAAGATGGAATTAAACATATTGATTAGATACAAGAAACATAATAATCAGGTATACATGATAACCCTGATAATTAATTTTAGAATCGCTCAAACTTTTATTTGTTTTTCAATATGTGGAACTTTGTTTTTCTATTGCCTACCTTTAAGTCCTTTTTTCCGGTACGAGATAAAGAAGCAAACAACACTTGAAGAACACTTCAGGTTCACTTTGTCAAAAAAAACTCATTGAAATTATTCAAAATACAAAACTGAACCAAACACAGAAGCGATCAGAACTATTCAACAACTATCGAGAAGGCAGGGGATAGATAATCAAAGTTTTTAAAAAGAATTTT
Source organism: Argiope argentata (assembly GCA_026289955.1). Classification (NCBI taxonomy): domain Eukaryota; kingdom Metazoa; phylum Arthropoda; class Arachnida; order Araneae; family Araneidae; genus Argiope; species Argiope argentata. The sequence continues at coordinate 1,010,375 of JAOUZG010010699.1, forward strand.
CCAATTTAATTGCACATCTGGAGTGAGGAAGGAGATGAGAAAAGAGTAAACAAATAAAAAGAGAAACATTTCTTCTTATTCTTCGTAAAAACTTTACTTTAAACTACCTTTAAGTGCACAGAGATCAAAGTTAATTTCCACACCATCCCTTGCGGTGGGTCATCACTTGATTGACTAAGTGGCCCTCGAAGAAAAATAAGCCAGAAATGCCCCCTCCCTCTTTCTTTTCCTTTTTTTTCCACGTTCGAACGACGCAGTTTTAAAACGGCAGCTCTCTGCGAAGGAGAGGAAGGAGAAGTATGCAAACGAAGAAAGAAGGAGAAGAGGCAGGCAGAAAAAGCAAGCAAATAAAGAAATGTATTCGGATACAGAGAACGCTTGAAAGAACAAAAGAAATAGCTTTTAAAAAGAGGAATTAGAAACGTCACACTGTGCTCTTTACGCGTGCAAACACCCTGAGGGGAAAAGGATGGGCCCCTTTCAGGGGCTATCTCCACATTAATGAACAGCTACTCTAAAATTTTAGAAGCAACTGGTTCTAAAATTCAAATATGCACCCGAAAACCGCTAACAAACAACCACGTGAGAAATGGAATTGGGTATATAATTAATTTAATATCTGTTCGTATATATTTTTATATTACATCATAAACTCAAAATGTAAACTTTAAATATTTTTAAATAATTCAAAACGTGGAAATTGCGAATTTAATTTAAATACTGGTTTGCATTTATGTGTCAACCATTTCTAGTTCTGTGCATTTAATTTGATTTTGAAAGCATCTTGAATCGATTTGCATGCGCGAGATTGTTTCTAACAAAGGAAGAAAAACAGGAACCTTATTTATTTGCATAAATCTTCCATAAATATCTAACAGCATTGCAAAGACAGCTTTTATCTCAAAGATATATAATGATGATGATCTTGTGTCCGCTTTACAACGGAAAGAGGGGGTGGAGTAGCTTCTGAGGGTATGAACTCTTGAGCACCCGATGGCAGAAACCTAACTTCTAGCTCATATGAGGATGGCACTCACACATTCGCTTGCATAGCCCTTTTTACAGTGGGGCACATTCACACACCTCACAGATAGCACACACAAGAACAACCATATTCTAACCGGGACTCGAACCCCGGATGCCTAGATTACGAGAAAGGGGCGCTTCCTCTGTGTCAGGATGCCAGCAAATATAACAATTCATGAATATTATATTTCGTGTTATAATTATCGCTTTCATTGATGTTTTTATTGCATAGTTTGAAACATTCTAGTAATCAGAAAATAAATTGGGTAATTGCTTGAATAAATTAATGCAATTAAAAATAAAAATAAAAATCACCCAATATAAAATAAATTAATCAAGAACTTTTAAATCTTTTGCACGAATATATCTGTTGAGTTTTTATACTTTGCAAAAAAAATCAATATAAAAAAATGATGTGTTAATAAAATTTAAGAATTTTTGAATAAATATAATTAAATAACAAATAAAGAATTGGAATCTGTAAACGTAATTTAAGTTATTTTGCTGCAGTATATGATAACCTTTGGAGTATAAAAAGTAATAGAAATTAAAAACTTTGTACCCTTTTCTACGAAGTATGAAATTATAGGGAATTAAACTTTCTGTGGCAAATAATAAAAATTTCTGAAATTTAGAAATATATATTTTTATATTTTATATCCGAAATCATACTGCTAAAGTGTTTATAGCAATCTTGTTTTCCCAATTTGAAGATTCCTTTATTTTTGAATGAAAAAAATTGCCCTTATTTTTCTTGCAGAATAGAAAAAAGATGACATTTCAAATTCAAGTACTTTCATTTTAAATTTTGAAACACTCATACACGAAATAATTCATCAATATCCATACATATCTAATTTTCATAAAACAAAGCAATATTTATTAAGACTAACATTTGACTAAAAATTTAGCAGAACAAAATATACAATATAAAACTGCATGAAATTAAATCAAATGATAAAAAAATGACATTAAATCAGATTAAATCATCAACATATTTAATTATTAATATTATCGAGTTTTAATTTATTGATTCGTTTAAAAATTTAATTGCTGTCAGTCTAATCTTTATGGCAAATCAAATAAATAATTCTCTGGTGTATCACTAATAGTAACTAATTACTGATTTTTTTTCATGAAGGAAGAAACGGATCATATTATATATGAACATTAAAGTTAGCATTTCAGTTGTAAAGGAATCGTTCTCAGTAAATATTTTAAGAAAATTTTATTAATACAAATTTGTTAGCAATTGAATCAGAAAGTTCGTGATTATTATTTTCTCTTGTAAATAATTTTAATGTACTTTTATATAAATTATTGCTAGAAAAAAAATTTTTAACTTTTTTTTTTACTGAAAAGAGGTAATTAATGTCATTATAATTCGATGAATTTAAAAAAGGAATTATTGGAGATGTTTAATAACTTGTAATTTTTTCACAAGTTACTACCTTTTTAATTTTTAAGCATATTCAAATGATGAATTTGCATTATTGAACAACATTAATAAAAATGAATTTATAATGAGTTTTGAAAGAAAAGCTTACAAATTTATTTTAAAACGGATATGAGAACAATTTCTTTTCACCACCTTTCATATGTATTTAACTTCATATATTGTAAAAATTTATATATATATTTTCGTTAATAAGACAAAAAAATACTTACATGTTAAGTTCTTGAACATATTTCATTTTTTTTCACATTTGATCAAATGAACAACAATAGTATATAAAAATTAACATATAGTTACAGAAGAAAGACAATTAAATTTATTAAATTTATTGTAGCAAAAAATAATAAAACTATGTTAATGGTGTTTCTAATAAATATTTTCTGACTTAAGGAATCAAGCAGTAAACTAATTATTTGCTGGACATATGTCATACACAAATAAATTTTATTGAATTTTTTTGATGAATTCATATTAAGGAAAAAGCGATACATGTATTAATGAGATATTTTCAGAGAAATGTTCCCACAACTACCATAAAAATGAAATTAAAACGAACTAATTAAATACATTGTTATTCATTCTGACTTATGGAATAAGAAATCATTTCTTATTTTAAAATAAAATGTTAGTAAATTAATATTTTTCAAAGTATAATTTTTTTTTAAAAAAAAAGTATGTTCATCTTGTTGCTGATATATGAACAAAGATTAAAACTCTAAACATATGAATATTTTTGCCTCATATTTTTCTATTTGCCCATTTCCAATTCATTTCAGAAAAGGACTATTTTAATGCTAATATCACCTTGATATGAATTTCATTAAAGCCAAAAACATCTACGAAATTTTTTAGATTTCGCATTTTTTACTATAAATTTTCTTTGGAAACTAAATTCAAACTCAAAATCTTGATTATATTTAGAGTAGTTATGCGCCGGCTTTCTGGCACAGAGGTAGCGCGTCTTCCTCGTGTTCTGGGAGTCCAGGGTTCGAGTCCCGGCTTGGGCATGGTTATTTTTCTGTGTGCTATCTGCGAGAAGTGTGATTTTTCCCCCCTTTAAAAAGGGGCTGTGCAAGAGAAAGTGGTGAGTGTGTAGTTAAAGTCGTACTCTTGGCCTAGTTGGCGTTACCACAAAAACAAGAGAGACGCTCCTTTCGGCTTAAATATACTGCTGTATCAGCGGGGGTCTTGTCCATAGGCAAATGCCACAAGTAACAACAACAACAGAGTTGCTATGTATAAAACACAAGCTTTTATATCAGACGATTTGTCAGTGTATAATTAGCCTAGGTTTATATATTGTAAAGCAAAACACATATATTTAGAAATTTTGTAATTTATAGTCCTATGAAAATACCATTAAGGAAACTAAAGTTGAAAAATTGATCAATTTTTTTTAAAGAAAAGTATGCGGTAATGAAACTGGTATTCCCATAAAAGTAAATTTTTCAATTTTTAAATGCGAAATTAGTATTTCTGCGGTAAAGTTATCAGAATATATAGTGGAAAAACCTCAAATCTTCTAGCCTTCCCTTAGTTTCCCGTTAAATAATAAAAACGTTTAAATAACTTTTATTCCTTTTAGAACTAAAGTACATATACAGAGGGAAAATTATAACTAGAATTGTTAAAACGGGGAATTGTTTTAGGTTTGAACAAACTGACAACTAGTTATATATATATATATAGATTAAAGTGTACAACTTCGGAGAAGTTTCTAAAATTTCTACACATACCCTTCAGTTGCTGGAGATATTTGCTTCAACAAGCATAGCGTTTTTTATCCCCTTTTGTCATTACTAACGAGTTCGTATTAAAATAAATACTCTAATTAAGAAAAATAATGCATCATTTTGAAAAATCTCGACAACTTTCACTTTGTACCCCATCCCTCTTGCGCCGAGTGAGAAGGACTTTTTGAGGCGTTTTGCTGGAGGAAAACTACCTGTTAGTCGTCTTGAAGAGTCATTTATCGATCTTAGAGCCCCTTGACAATCGCACAAAACGCTGGGGAGCGCACACGACCCCAAATAAATAGATATACCAGGAGAAGTTTGCCTCGCTAGAGCCTATACTGGAAACAACCAAGAAAAGAAAAAAAAAGAAAAGAAAAAGAAAGAGAGAAGCGACAAGAGAAAAAAAAGAGGCAGAGAAGGTAAGATCTGGCTGTCAAGATGAAATTAATTGAGCGCTTGAACACAAATGATCAGTTGCAGAAGGCTTGAGACTAGTGATTTATTTTGCTTCCAAAAGAAACTTTTCCTTATTAGCCCAAATATCTATTCTTTTCTTACTTCCGAGAATTCTTAGAGATTTAAAGTAGGCTGTTCCGCTAATGCAGTTAAACACGCTGTCACCCGGATGTGATGCATTGGATATGAAATAATGAAGGTCCCTTTTTTTTAAAAAAAATAAAATACGATGATTCACTAATGGCATATTATGAAAATTCCTTAATTATATTCGTGAATGTTGGACTTTTTTATAGAAAGTTTTCAAGGCGCATTAGAATTTGGGATTTAAAATAATTGATTTTATTTTGAATTGCATTAGATTGAAATAAAATTTCATATAACTGAAAAAGCAGAAATGTGCGCAGTAAATTTATTAACTTAAAATAGATTTATTAATTAAGAAAATTAGGATGAATTTTTGAATGAACATATAAAAATGCATTTTCTTTTCTTTCCTTAACTTAAAGGAAATTCTTTTTATAATCTGGTCAGCATTAAAAATAAGATAATTTAAAATATCCTAATAATATTATATATATATATGAATGTTTTTATAAGTATAATTTGCAAATTTGTATAAACAAAAATTGATTTCGTCATGAAGAATTTAAATTCATTGTGGTGTTTATTTTAAATGATCCTAACATAGATCAGTGTTTCACAACCTTTTTTGTGCCATGACCCACTTTAACCTTTCTAAAGTTTTCACGCCCCCCCCCATTTAACATTAAAAAATTGATTTGTTCATTTAAGAAACATAAATGATGGATTCTAGGAATAAATCACTATGAAATTGTTAACAAAACACACTGAGTAGAATTTCAAAACATATAATGAAAAACTGAAATTAAAATTCCAAATAATTTTAGTACTGATTCTGTACAATTAATTTTTGTTTTTAATTTAATGAGATCCTTGTTCTTGATGCTTGATGCACAGGGATTTTATGTTAGGTTCCAATTCGATTAGTTTTAGTCTCAGATCCCCATGTTGTGTTATATCTAGGTTAAAGTTGTATCCAAGTTTATTTTCAAATTGTCCCGCTGTGAGACCCCTTCGCCCCCCCTATATCAGTTGGGAAACACTTATAAAGATTATTGCTGTCGCAGACTTAAAAAATTATACGACTTTTTTTTCCATTATTAAGGAACTGAGCATTAGCATAAATAAATACGTAGATACAGACAGAAATGTTTATTTTTATTTTTCAAAATACTCAAAAATTATTAAAAAAATTAATTAGGTTTTAATCTATAATTAATTCAAGTTTGGTTTATAAGGAGATTTATGAATCAAATTAGTTTCCTTTTCAAAAATAATAATTTTAAATAATTATTATTAACGTAACCCATTTCCATCATAACTAACAAAAAACTTTTACAAAGAAGCTCATTTTAAATAATTATTATTAAAGTCACACATTCCATTAATGACTTAAAAGATATACAAATTGTACAAAAAGGGTGATTTAAAATAATTATTATTATACCAATTCGTTTCATTAATGATTCTAAAGGACTTGAGAAAATATTTTGATGACTTTTTTCAGATTTTGAAATGCACGTATATATTTTTTGTTTGTATGCTGCATTACAAATACGTTTTAAATACTTAAAAATAATCCTGAGACATCTTTAACCAAAATACTTATTCAAAAAACTAATTATGAAAGGCCTTTAATTTGTAGAATTCTCTAAACATCCCAATTTAGAATAAAAATTTTATATTTTCTGATATCTGTAAAAACCATGAAGAAACGTATTTTCAAAACACAAAGGACAGTTATGGCATAAGAAGGTAAGGGTATAAGTTGCTTAGAGACAGACAGAAAAAGATACTTTCTTTACAATATACAATACTTTATTATTATTATTATTATTTATACGAGACTTTCATAATTATTAATGAATAACTTTTAGTTATTGCGAAAATTTTTAGTTTAATAATGTTATTTTCCTGACTTTTTCGTTAATTCAAAATTTAAAAACTTTCTGTGTAATTTACACTTGTGTATTATTTTTATATTTAGTTAAAATACAAGAACGCCATTCAAGTATTTGAAAAATAAACAGAAATATATCAGACATTAGCAAAAATTGAAATTTTAAAAGATATTCTATTTAAACAAATAAAATATGTGTGCCTTGCATCATGAGGTCATGAATTTGTTGAATATTAATAATCATGTTCTTCATCAATTAAGAAGATGCAAAGTACATATAAAGAAAATTTATATTGATAGAAATTGTAACAAGTTGGTCAGGTCATTTTTATATAAACATAAAATGAAAAAGTAAAAAAAAAATCAAAATAAGAATCGTGTTTATAATGCTCTATCATTATCGCAAGTATTTGACAAAAATTCCTGAAAAAGTCAATCAACTTGAGATGTACAAGACACAATAACGTAGGTTTCTAAAGAATTTTCAAAGAAACGGTAAAATAATAATGATACATTTTTCGATGATTTGATAATAGGACAAGAAATCTTTCTTTTTATCTTCCTAAACCTTAAACAAGCCGAACACTGATCCATTAATTTATCTTAGACCAATATTATTGTTAAAAAATAAACTAATGATAAAAGACTTACACATAGTCAACATTATATCAAATCATCCCACCACACATACAAGGTTTATATAGATATAGATATATATAAAAACAGCCTATACCGTTGAGTCAGTAGTAAAAAATTGGATAAAAATTGCCTATCCATTTATATTTCGATGCCTCAATCCCATACCAATATCGGTTTAATGCCGAGGCTCTTCAACTTCTCCACCCCCCGCACACGCACAATAACAAGGTAGGGGGGATGAGGAAGAACAAAACAAACAAATCCAAAAATCGCAGTTACTTTTCAATCTCTCAGGACATGTTATTCGATGCAATTTACTTCATCCCGGATCGATTTTTATTTCAATTTTTCTTCAATCTCCTTCAACTTGGCCTCCGAGAAAGTGATGGAAATAACAGAGGTAACGTATCTTTACGGATTACGGGGTTTTCCGGGCCGTATATTTACGGGGGGGCTGGCAAAGATAGTTGTAACTGTTCGAATCGATTCGTAATTGAAGAATTATTCTGGATGCGGTCGATTGGGTATCCGTCGATTATCGAGGTTGCTTCCTTCCAGTAGGAAGGTTATTTGCTGCTTGTCGAGTCAAAGTCGCCTCCATCATTGAATTTCGATTCATGGCTCAGTTTTACTTCCTTTTTAGAGGAGGGCGGAAGGAGTTCGTTATGCCTCTGGAACCATTATGAAATGATGATGGAATTCAGAGACTTGTTGAGTCACCCGTTCTATGAGGAGAGTCGCGATGTTAATGGAATCCATGCTCAATATTCGACGGTTGATAATTAGCGACATTGTTTTATGGCGTTGTGTGCAATCAGTAAAAACCTTTTACAGTCTCTTGCAAATTCTTTCAAAACAATTTGCTAGGATTGAGTACACTAAAAATGTCTCATAATTAAGCGAGTCATTGAATTTATCATTGTAAAATAAAACATTTTGCAACTTCGTTGCTTAAATATCTCGTATGTGATATTCCTACTTGGTATAATTATCTTATAAGTAAGGCAAAAATTGTAATTTATTCCTTTCAAATGAAATTACTGAAGAATATTTCCTCCAATTCCTAGTGTTTTTATACCCCTACTCCCACAAAAGAAAGTGAAAAGAAAGAAATACCTTATCTTCCTGATTTTTGGTAATAAGCAATAAAAAAATTAAAAAATGAAATCTACTGTAGCAAATTTCAAGTTATCACGTGAGAACATTATTATTTATTAGTCAGTATTTGTCTTAATTAATTTAAGTCATTAACCAGTTTAAACCGGTTTGAAAAAATTACGAAACACTTCTCTCTTCCTCTCTCATTCTCTAATGATAATTTTTTTAAACTTTCATTTTCAATTCTTCTAGCTGACAAAATTTTGGAGCTGGACTGATTTTAAGATTAAAAAACAAACAAACAGTAATTTCGACGAAGAGTTCTTTATTACTGGAAGCGATGGTATATGAGTGAAATTTCAATGATCGTCATGCATATTGATATTAATATTATATTCTAATATTTGCAGTATTTTGATAAATACAATTTGTAAGAATGGGGTTATAATATCATTAAGGAATAAATATAAGTCGTGTTTTACAAAATTGCAATAGTTAAAACTGAATTTAAAAAAAAACGAATGGTAATTTTCTGAGCCCGAAACTAATTATTTAAAAGTTAGAAATCGTAAACAAACTGGAAGAAGGCGTCATTTCATAGAAACGATAAACAAAAAGAAATGATAATAAATTTAATTAATTATCTCAAACAATACTGGCAAAACAAACCTCAAATGTTATGGGTCAGGTGACTCACTATCTACCTATGAAACAAACGAAGATTGCTTGCGTTCAAATTTCAGAGCCACCAAAACCTCTTAAATAAAACAATATCATGTTCTCGCAAGATAATAAACGAAATGTAATTCTCGATATTCCTAGTATTTGGTACTAAGCAATAAAAATAAACGAAATGGATTTCATAATATTCCTGATTTTTAGTTCTAAGCAGTAAAAATAAACGAAATAGAATTCCTGACTTTTGAGACTGATTTGAGTAAACGGAATGTAATTTTTGATATTCCTAATTTTTTAAAATAAACAATGGAATTAAAGGGAAGAAAATGTTTTTATCATGTCCGCACATGATGTTGCTTTGGGGATGAGGTTCTTGGCGTCAACAAAAATCCATAGACGAAAATTAAAATTTTATTATCTGCACGAGCATCTCAAAAAATCAGCTTTTAACAAACGTATTGGCATCGCACTTACAAAAGCTCTGATTTTAAAAAAAAAGTTAATGACTGCAGCAAATAAAACTTAGAAAAATGTCATTTTGAGCACGTGATTATGTGAAATGAAATAAATAGGAAATGTGATATTTTTTTAAAACAATAAATGCGAGGCTAAGTTTTATTGATCGTTTGCTATACTAAAGTGACTCTTTCAATGAATCAATTAAGATTAATAAAAATACAACTTGCACGAACACGCTCTTTTTTGTTCAAGAAATGATGTTCTGACATGATGCATTGAAATATGCATAGTAGATCTCATTTTAATTTTTTATTTTATTTTATATGTCTGATAATACTGAAATATTTGAATAAGCGGTATCGAATAGGAATTCGATTTTTTTAATTCCCCCATGTGAACCCTAACATCAGGTTGGTCGGATATTAATGCAGAATTCCGAGCTTCAGAGAATTTAGGACTTTTGGCTTAGAACTTTTTAACTTAAGATATTTCCAATCATAAATTTCATCATAGTAATTAAAACATAAATAATTACAGTATTACCATAAATTTGCATTCCTTCCATTGCATTATTTTTTATACAATTCAGTTCTTGCTTAATATAAATCACATTTTTTTTTAAAAAATAAGCATCTACAAAATCATGTGTTATGAATACTGGCTTTACAAAAACGCTGCTGAAACTGCACAAAAATGCTTCAATGCGTATGGTTGCCTCCTTGATTTAGAATAAAAGTTTCAAAATAAAAATTTTCATCGTCAAGAAAGAGTCTAATTCAAAAGAACAATACCTTCAAATAATAAATATAGCGATTCGTATCAAACCTATGTATCCCAATAGTGAAAAGCCCAGAAACTTCATAAAGCTCAATTCTATAGATCCTTTAAAACAAATAGCTGATATTTGGGGGAAAAGTTGAAATTTCATCTTGAGACCCCTAGCATTACTTTCAAATGTCATTTTATGTTTTATATCTCGCCTGAGACCTAAAATCATTTCTCATACAAACTGTGTGTGTTGATGAAAAATGGATTCATTATGCAAATAATATACTACAGTACGAGCGTACTGGTATAGGAGTAGTGTGTCTTCCCCGTCATCTGGGTGTCCCGGGGTCCATAAAAGTACTTAATTCGCATAAAAAGTTAATATTTTCCAACTATTGCAAACCAAGTATTTCCTAGCATCGCATGCTTATAACCCGGTGTCCTGGCATACGGGTAGATCGTCTTTCCCGAGAGCTGTGCGTCCCGGGTTCGAGTCCCAGTTCGAGCATGGCTGTTCTTCTGTGTTCTATCTGTAAGAAAAGTTAATGTGGTGAATGTGAACCCCTGTAAAAAGGGTCTGAGCAAAATAACGGTATGAGTGAGCAGCAAAAGTCCTATTGTTAGTCGTAGGTGTTTTGAAAAGTCGTAGTAGGTGCTGCAACAAACAAGAGATGCTGATTAGGCTTAAATCACTGACTGTCTCGGCGAGCTTATGCACAGTAAGTGCCGTAAGAAACAACAGCAACATATACTACAGTAAGTAGAGCCTATAAGATTCCTATTCTAATTCTAGTGCCAATATGTATCAAAAGAAAGCTTTACTTTTATGTGATGGAATGCATATTATGAATGGCTAGAAAAAAATTAATTGTTTTCTGGAATTTAACATCCACTACTTAATAATTAAAAAGAGTTTTTGAAGGCGATATTTGAAGCATACATTAATACCCGTAAAATGGTTCTTTCATTATGATCTGATAAAATCATTGCAATATTTTCTTTTTTAAAAAGTAGCGATATATGAAAAGAAAGAGAATTTCAATAAGTATTTTATATACTTAAAAATGAAAAAAATAATAAATTATTTTATCAGATTATGAATTTTCAGAGGAAGCATTATATCTTATGCAAATAATAAAATGTATCTTTCTAGTTTATGCTCTCTCGCTTTCGGTGACGAATTGGTTAGTTTTGAATGCATACGCATATATTTGATTTATTTTTAACCATTTAAATATATTTTCATCTTCATATTTCTAATTAATTTGCTTCTTTGTGCACACAAATCTTCATAATGTAGATCAGGACTATTAATAACATAAATGAGGATTTCATCTAATTTACAAAATTATATGAAACTTTAATTACCCTATTTACCCATAGATATAGAATCTGAAACGACAAAATTTTGATACTTACAACAAAGTTGCTTTAGAGGAATAACAGTGATATTGAATGAAAATTAATACTTTAAAGGATAAAAAATCCAAACATTTTTTTGAAGCAACAAAAAACAACTTTTCATCCAAACAGTTTTTTAAAAAGAATTTTCCACTTTTCAGAGTGGCAATCATAAACCATATTTAAATAAGTTTATTTAATCGGGAGATATATATTCAACTTTTGTTCGCCAAAATATTGTCTAGTTAACTATTATTTCTAGCCACATCAATCTAGCAATGTTTAAAGTACGATTAATTTAATGGTCACAAAAAGTAATTTATATTATGACTGAATTTTTTCAAAATAATGTATTAACTTCCTCTATAATTCTCCCAAACCATCAGAAAGGCTTTTCAGTTCCTTAAATAAGTCTAAACCAATACACTTCATTATAATAGAGAGAAAAATTTCCTTTGAGAGCCGTGCGAAAATTCCTTAACCACCCCGCGCATTAAGGTAAGATACATTGGACTTTAATTCTGTGTCGAAACAAGGGAAATCTCCGCTCCTCTTCTTCCAGCACCCAGAAGACCATTTAACTCCTCAAGCCCTGCGTCCAAATGCGCGAAAGAGACATCAAATAGTTCCCTTGACCTTTGCGCACCTTATCTTTTCACAACCTCGGCAGGGAAGACGGTGGGTGGGGTGTTCGCGAGCACGTGACGGTAATTATAAAATGGTCACGTGACTAGGGGATATTGGGGGACACGGGTGTGGTGGATGGATTAATGGAGTCCATTCTCCGCTGCCCCTGGATCGTCAGTCACGTGGCAACTGTCGTGTGACAGTGATTCCGTCACTTGACGAATTCGCCTGCCCCACATTCTGTCCTTTGTGCTGCGCCACAAAGGAAAGAGTTTCTTTCTTCTTTTTTTCTTTTTATCAAGTTCCTCTTTTTCGTTAAAAAGAGAGTGGCGTGCGTGTGAGTGTGGTATCAATGAGCAAACAGTAAGAGTGATTTTGTACGAAGCTGTCAATTTTTTCTAAATATAATAAATTAATGAATTTGATTAAATATTTAATTAAAAGCAATAATCAAACGTTCTGAATAAGTTCGTACTTTTCTTTTTCAATGTATTATTCATGGAATTTTATTCAAGGAAAAAATTGCGCTTCCGCAAGTTGCGTTTTAAGAAAAATGAGTGGTTATTATCATAGAACAGTTACTGAATTATAATGTTATTTACACAATTAATGGATTACAAAATTTTCATAATAAAGAATCCATCATGCCAAGGAATATAAAGATAATCAGATGAAATCTTTTTGGAAAATTTTTGATCACATGTTTTACACAAATGCATCAAAACAAAATAATAAATTTGTCAGCAAAACTATCATTTATGAAATCAATCAAGGGATTGATTATAGAATATTTTGATGATGAGGCGATGGTGGTATCTTCGTTGTGATGGCAACTTAATAAGCTATAGACAATACGATAAAAGGTGCAAAAATTTTACCAGATTCCAAATAAGTTCTTATATCATTTTTTGATTAGGAGGCGATGGTAATTATAATATTACTTACCCAATTAATGGAGTACAAAATTGTCATAAAAAGGAATCGATCATACAAAGGAATATAAAGTAATCAAATGAAATCTTTTCGACAAAATATTAATCACATGTTTTATACAAATGCATCAAAACAAAATAATATATTTCTCAGCAAAACTATCGTTTATCAAAGCAATTAAGGGATTGATCGTAGAATGTTTATGAGGCGATGGAGGTATCCTCATGGTGATGACAACTTAATAGGCTATAGAAAATACGATAAAAGGTGCGAAAATTTTACCAGATTCCAAATAAGTTCTTATACCATTTAATTTTGATTAGGAGGCGATGGTAATTATAATATTACTTACCCAACTAATGGATTAAAAAATTTTCTTAATAAGGAATCGATCATGCAAAGGAATATAAAGATAATCATATGAAATCTTTTCAAAAAAAATTGATCACATATTTATATAAATGCATTAAAATAAAATAATATAAATGTCAGCAAAACTATCATTTATCAAAGCAATTAAGGGATTTATCATAGAATATTTTGATTATGAAGCGATGGTGGTATCTTCATGGTGATGACAATTAATACGCAAAAGACAATACGATAAAAGGTATCAAAATTATATTAGATTCCAAATTTCTTATTCTATTTCATTTTGTTTATGAAGCGATGGTAGTATCTTCAAGATGATGACAATTAATACGCTATAGACAATACGATAAAAGGAGTCAAAATTATATTAGATTCCAAATTTCTTATACCATTTAATTTTGATTAAGAGACGATAGTGGTATCTTCATGCTGATGACAACTTAATATAATTTAGACAATACGATAAAATGTGTTAACATTGAATCAGATTTCAAATCAGTTCTTATACCATTTAATTATTTCTCTAAAGCAATGATTCCTGACGAATGACTGAAATATATGGAGATGAACTCCTGGAGAACCTGGAGTTTACTGGAAATAGAAAAACTAAAAAAAGCCTCGAAAAAAATTGCAACAAAAAATATTTAATTTATACTAATTACAGAAAATTGTTCGTTCAATTTAAAAACGAAATGAAAGTTATGGTGGCAAAATAGGATCTAGAAATCCATAAAAAATAGATTGGGGTTGATATTTGAAATATAATTTTAATTTTTTATAATGTAATTTTTTGTTATTGAATGTTCGATTAAAAGGATTAAATTGCACTAATTACTTAATTTAATCCATTGAAAAAACAAGTGACTCTTTCCCCTTTTTGTCTTATAAATTAATGGAGGTATTAAAGTATTACCTAATATACTCATTATATTTAGTTAAAAATCAGGTAATATTAAATGCGTCATCTTAATTTAATCCATATATCTTGTAGATGAAAAAAAAATGTATAAAGTTAAACGCAGCCTGAACCAACCCGCAATTAGATTTTAAATAATACACGAAGGTTATTAAGTTTAATAAATTCAGTTCAATGTAGTTTAGGGTTATAAAATGCCCATGAAATTTAAATAAAATCAACTAAATAATATTGCCCTCAATAAGATTTAATTTAAACACAAACTGAATGAATAAGCATCCATGGATGGTTTATCAGGACTAATTTGCCTTTCGTTCGGGGAAATGGGTATTATTCCCAGCGCGATAACAAGATTTCTTAGGATCAAATCTAAAATATCAGCCTTATTTATAAGTCTCAGTCCAATTCCTAATGTCTGACCATTAGAGTAGAGGTCATTGCCCCCGAAAGATCGTTGATTCACCAGGAAGCGAGAACTTACTTACTTACTCAGCAGATTCTCAACCATTTACTTGCGGCATCTTTCCCAACTCAGGAAAAATATACTTAGCTTGTAAAAGCATTTAAGAATATTTATGATGAAATATGAAGCGAAACGTTTATAAAATATAAAGAAATATAAAGTGAAACGTTTATGAAATATAATATTTTTTTTTTAAAAAATTAAATTCTTAGATTACACAAAAAAAAATTATATAGGTTTTTTTTGTCAACTTCTTTCTATTGATATAGCATTTATATATATCTTATATAATCATAAAGGAATTTACAGAGCAGCTAAAACATTCGCAAAAACCTTATGTCTTTTAAAACTTTAAGCAATAACTTTTTTTAAAAATCTCTCAAAAGTTAAGTAGTGATATTCTTCTTTAACATAACTGTATCAAACATTATTTTGTATCCTCATATGAATCCTACAATGTGTGCTTACCTACTGAAACATATCTTAAAGAAAACATTTTAACGGACAAAAGAAAACATGAAAAACAATTACTTAATTGCACTTATAAAAATGTGAGAGGTGTTCTATACTTATTCTCTTCTAGTCTATAATCAACAGAGTACTTTCCATATTGCTTTTAGCAAAATTTACTATCAAACAAAAATGTCTTACCCTATATTTACAATGTATTTCTTAGTTACTAGTAGTCCTTTAATTATTTTGGATCCTCTATCCTGATAACATACCAGATGAAGTATAAGTAAATATTATTTATTGATTATCGATTTTTTCCTCTTACTACAGACACCACGCATGTTGAGTCACTACTCCATGTCATCAAATATCCAAAAAATTGCTCGCTGAAAGTCGTATGTGACAGAAAAATATCAATCATTGCCACATGGAACATTTTCATACATCGCTAGACTTCCTAAATTTTTTTTATCGAAAAGTGGTACGAGTTTTATTCTACGATATTGCGTGAAATATACTGAAAATAGATACGCTTTTATGCTCCTTTTTTTTCCTAGTACGTTTTCTCTCCTATCAAATTTTGAAAAAATATGCAGGATAGTCTTGTGAATAAAATACATAAGGAGAAAAGTTATTACTTAACTGAAATAAAAGAAATACGTCGTGAAGAACTATCCGAATGTTGAAGGTGCGCCTACTTGTATCATCATCTCTCGTTTGGCGAAGAGCTATAGTAATAATTTACAAACTCATAATACTGTACTTTTACTCATTGATACGCAAAATATGCAAAGAGAAAGTATTATAAGGGTTAAAAAAATTCGAATTTGAGATTTTAATGATTCTGACTCTATGAACCAAAAACTACATTTTTGAAACGAGGTTTGTTTGGGGAAAATATAAAGATAAAAAAGATTAAAATGAAATCTGCTATGCATATTTCAAAGTATCATGTCAGAACATAATTTCTTGAACGGTCAAACATCACGTGCTTGCACAAGTTAAATTATATATTTCTTCATCTTAACTGTTTCGTCGAATGAGTCACTTTAGTATTGCAAACGATCCAAAAAACCTTGTCTCGCACTTATTGTTTAAAAAAAGTATCACATTTCCTATTTATTTCCTTTTGTATAACCATGTGTTCAAAATGTCCTTTTTTTGGTTTTATTTGCTGTAGTCATTAACTTATTATTTTTAATCAGAACTTTTTTAAATTCAATGGCAACGCGTTATTAAAAGCTAGGAGTTTTCAGATGCTCGAGGAGACAATAATTTTTTTTATTTTTCGCCAATAGATTTTTGCTGACGTCAAAAACCTCATCACAAATACATTATGTTCTGATATGATAGTAAAATTATTTTGATGCCGGTGGATAAAATTTGATATATGGTTTTTTTACATGAAATTTGTATATATATGTATCACATATTGAAGAAAACATATCTGCCTGTCACTTTATCAAATGACAATTAGATATGAAAATTAGATTATCATGATTACAATTAGATACTGAAAATTATGCCGGTAAAATTTCATATACAGTTTTAGTATCAATAGTAGGAATCTGTAAATTCAAATCCATTAAGGAATAAGCCATCTGTATTTCTGCGCATTCAGTGAATGCATTTAAAAAGGTTTGAACTCGGGTGAATGATATATAAGATATGGTATTTTTATTACTATTGCAGATTTGTGACAAATTTTGATTAAAATCGATTGAAATGAAGTTTTTCAAAATACATACTTGGCTTAAGAAGTTTTTCAAAATATGTATACTGGGCTTTTGAAGTTTTTCAAAATATACATGCTGAGTTTACGAAGTTTTTCAAAATATACATACTGGGCTTACGAAGTTTTTCAAAATATAGACGCTGAGCTTACAAAGTTTTTCAAAATATACATGCTTGGTTTACGAAGTTTTTCAAAATATACCTGCTGGGCTTATGAAGTTTTTCAAAATACATACTAGGCTTACTCTACGATATTCTATGAAGCACAAAACAGTATGATATACAGTAAAAATGAAAGCATGAATCGAGGGCAATCCCGATTGTGCTCAAGTCCACATTTTTTGTGGAGGGAAAAAGTAGCGACAGTTTTCCTTAATTAGAAAATATGAAAGAAACTTTTCAAGACACAATTGTCGTTGATCCCTACTCATAAGAAAAGAAACACATTAAATGCGTATTTTTATTTAGATTTTAGACCCATTGCAGTCTCTCAAGGAAGAAAGCCCTTAATTTGAATAGTATGAAATGCTAGGAAACACTTGATTGTGTCGCCAAATAAAATACTTGATGTAAGTTATTACTTGATAGTGTCGCCATATGAGATAGAATTTAGTCGTCAATAATATTGAATTTAAAATTTGAAAGACAGCTTTACAAATCCGGCCCGTTTACTAATATATCAATTTCTATGATTGAGAATGGTTATTTATAAATATTTTACTATTCCATAATTTAATAAAATTCTTTAAACTTAGGTAATTAATCAAATTTGTCATATTTTAACTCACTGAAATATTATTCTTATTCTTAATTAGTATTCGAATAAAGATTTTAAACTTTATTCGATGAAGGAGATGTGATAATTTTATAATATAGTTTGCTCATTATTCTGTTTCCTTTGTTATAACTTCGATTAATAATAGTATTAATCGAATAAGCAGCTGATAATTGTATTTTAACAGTTCTCCATTGCATTTAGTTTATGCATACTTTATTATGAAAATATCTAATTAGCATGTACAATGAAAGAAAAAATATATATTTGTGTCCATTTCTACCATTAGTTCCTTCTGCTTTTATTATTCATATTATGTATGCATTTTTTTTCATTTTTTGCGTACAAAAGAGTTATTATTGTCGGAATTAAAAAAGAATTTGGATTATTGAATAAATTTCAGAACTGAAAAAAGTTAAAATATAAATTTAAAAGACTATGAATTAAAAAATATTGTTTTTAAAAATCTTAAATTAAATTATGTATGGCAATTCAATTCGTATAGGCAGATGTATTATAATTACATAAGAATATCACACGGAATTTTATCTTTAACTTATTCCTATTATACGTGAAATGCATCGAAGAGTTTGTTACGGTAATATTTTAAACTTTCAAACAAACATTCTTAATTTTTTCTTCTGCCAAAATCGATTCAGATAATTTCAGATTAGTATGATTCGACTATGAATATTTGAAAAATTATGTAATAAAATTATGAATAAGTATAATTCTACTGTATTTATGTTTAATTATTTATATTTAAGTTATCATTTTATATTTATTTTGTGTTGAGAAAGTATGCATGTAAACATGAATTTTGTGCTATTAAACTGAAATGAATGGAGGATAGTCCAATTCGAAAGCTTAGAAGATCATGTCCCACATAAAAATAAGCTGCCTCACAGATTCCTGTCACATTACTAAATACCCAAGAGAATAAACAATAATGTGAGAAGAATCTGTGCCATTTTTTTTGCTAATTTAAAGGTAATTTATGGTATGCATATAAACAGGAACATCTGCGGCTAAATTGAGCATGAAAAGGAAAAAAAAACATTCAAAAAATAGAGGATTAAGATACACATAAGTAAGACGTCTCACAAATGTTTGTCACTTTTCTAAAAATCCAGGCAAATAAATAATAATGTGAAAAGCATATGTGACATTTTTTTGCACTTTAAAGGTAATTTCAGTACAATTAGCAATTTAAAGGCAGTATTTATTATCATGTCAGAAAATGATGTTGTTTTTGAGATGAGATTTTTAGCGTCAACAAAAATCCGTAGGCGAAAAAAAAATTTGTTATGTGAACGAGCCTCTCAAACAATCAGCTTTTAATAACGTATTGCCATTGAATGTACAAAAGCTCTGATATTTAAAAAACAAGATCATTACTACAGCAAATAAAACCTAGAAAAATGTCATTTTGAGCAATTTTTTAAACAATCAATGCGAGACAAAGTTGTTTTGGATCGTTAGCAATAATAAAGTGACTCATTCCACGAAACGATCAAAATGAATAAAAATATAATTTCACTTACACGAGCACGTGGTGTTTGGCCGTTCAAGAAATGATGTTCTGACATGATACATTGAAACATGCATAGCAGATTTCATTTTAATTTTAATTTATTATTTATAATTATGTCTTTGCTGAATTTCAATTTTCTCTCATAAAATAATTGACAGTAATGGATTTAGTATTCTCCTGAAAATATCAGTTTTCTTTTACAACTCAATTATTCTCATTTTTTTATCTGTGCCTATACCTCATTTTCATGCACAGTAATTCCTCTAGAGCAGCGTCGGTGCTCTCGAAATGCATGAATTCATCGTTCTCGCTTGGCGCCGTAAAAATCGGTCGTCTCTTTTTGGCAAACCTTCCACTCGCACGGGGGCCATTTATTTAAGAGCAGAGTACATCAGTAGGAAACAATGGATGATAGCAAAAGCTAGGCAAGAAAAGCGTGTTGGAACACCCGACCACGTATCTGGCAGATTCAAAAATCAATCTTCTGGCTGGACAAAATTGAAAATTCGGACATACAGACAGACGTATTCTGGAAACAGAAGAATGGCGTTTCGTTTAGAAAAGAGTGGTTGAAAAGTGAAAGAGAAATCTTATATTGCGTCTTTAAACTTAGATGCATAAATTTGGAAAATAGTGTGAGTTACTTTGCATAAAGAATACTCTTTTGTAACTATTTCACATTATCAAATAGTTACAAAACCAGGATTGGATCATTAATTTTTAGAATATTAAAACGGCTTCTTGGATAAAGATAAATAGTAAGACATAAAATATGTCTTAGAATTATATTATCTATTACATTTTCATCAATTACATTGCTAACAGATTTTATTTTGGATCATTTTTAATAAGAAAATTGTATTGAAGAATGTTTACAATTTAATTCTATCCGGTTTTCGATGTTTGATAAAATACAATATAATTTGTCAATGAATATAAACATACTTAAATTACCCCGGCTTACAAAATGGTAAACGGCGAATGATCAGAATGCTGTAGCATCAAAGGTGGGAACAATATTGAGTGAGGCTGATAATCACCAGGCCAAGTAACAACCCATCCAGTAGGGAAGCATATCACGTCAACAGCAGGGTGATTCGATACTAAATTGTTACTATATCCATGGGGTGGCAAAAATCAACAATCATACAAGATGCTTATCTTCTCCATATGTAAAGCGCCATGTATTAGGGCAACAAATGACTATAAGAAAAGAATGAACACTTTCAAAGTTATATCAATTTAGTATCAAAGTTAGAATTTTTTATTTATTTCCAACATAATTATTAACGTTTTTATTATATGATGTAGGTTACCAGACTTACATTTCTGACCTATTGGAGAAATCACAACTCCGGAATATCGTGAATATTTAGTATCTTTCCAAGTGTCCGCTGTCAGATGTCCTCATGAAATTCTTATGTGGAACTTAAGAGAATAAACTTTCATCTGGAATGGTATAAATGCCCTTCTCAGATTTAAAACCAATTGAGCTTTCAAAATTGGAAAGCCTAATTTCGATGAGACTTGCAAAATTATAAAACATCAGATTGAAGTTGAAGTTGTGAATCTTTACACTGCAGAATTAGTTTTAAATATACGTTTAAACCAATGATATATATATATATATACAAAATCTTATGTAATTCAGATATTAAATCTATATTATTAGTTCGTTAAATTAAATCGATTGCTATTGATTTATTGAATCGATTATTGTTGATTAATTAAATTAAATCGATTGTTATTGAGTAAATTTTATGTGCATTAATGATCTTCAATATAATTAAAAATCAAATACTTATCTTAAATTTGAAGTTTATACCACAAGTTAACATAAACACTTGGCTTTACTTCATCATCTTTTTATTTTCTAAATTTGGGTAAAATCAAAATTATTTCATTTGCTTATCTGCGTTTCGCATTGTTTTTTAGATTAATTAGATAGTTATATTATTTTGCTTCATTCTTTAATTGGTACAATATAAAATACTGTTAATATGTTTTGTAAATTATTGTATTTTATTCAGGTTACTGTACTGCAACGATTGAAGAAATCTTTATGCCAAACGTTCGATAGTTACATTAGTACATTAGAAAGTGCAACATTACGGCAATGTAAGAAATTCTGAGTTTATTAATGACATTTCTAGATCTATATCCATTTTTAAGCTACGATAAATGGATATATATCTAATTTTCGATGACATAACAGGGTTGCTAAGTGCTACAATCCAGATAATAAATCCAATAGATACAATATACGACTGATCCGAAACAAGAGGGGTTTCAAACTCTCTTTTCTTCAATTTTGGAACTATATTTTGTAAATAAATGATGGTAGCATCCAAAATTCTAAAAAATTTAATTGAATATCTGTGATAAAGAATTATGTGTCGAATAAAACATTTCAGCTTTGGGCTACATTGATTGATGAAATATCGTTCACATATTATTCTAAAATTTATCTAATGGTGAGTTTTGGATATTTTAATTTTCAAAGTGATTTGATTGTTTTAAAAAACGATCTATGTAGCTAAAATAATTGGAAAAAAATCCAAAGAACCATTTCCGTGATCCCACCAATAAACTATTTCGCGAATTCTTATTTTATATATAAAATAATATAAATCTAATATTTATACCACCCTATATTTTTTAATATTTATACCACCCTATATTTTTTAATATTTATACCACCTTTAAAAATACTTATTTCTGCTTATTCACTTTGGAACAAAGTAAAGGCAACCACCTAGACAAAACAATTGTATAATTTCATTCATTTTTACGTCATAAGAAAACTTGTGCGTAAATCTTAAACAAATAATTCATTAGTGGTCACTTGTATTCTTCTGCCTTTCACTTTAGAAAAATATCAAAAAATATAGCCTTTAAAGAGCATATAACCCTAAGAACTGGACCGATTTTGCAAATTGCCTTTGTCATATTTCACCGTTTTGTATATATAGCTTCCAGCTTATTTACGAATATAATTTAACAAAATACTTTCTTTTATTGCAAAAAATAATAGTTCATTGGAATTATCTGAGTTGATTAAATATATATGATTGGTTAGCACAGAATATGGCTAACTTTATTTAAAATATATATTAAATTTGATTGTTCTGTCACTACAATAAGTACTTCAAAAGATCAATGATTATATACAATTTATTTCAGGGATTTTTTTTAAAAAAATAGACATTTTGGAAATGGTTCAAGTTATAGTTCTTTTTGATGAGAACTACAGCTCTGACATATCCATAGTAAAGTATGTCTTAATAGCAAATTTATTACATCGGTTTTGTAAAACAAAAGTGAAAATTTAGGTATTTATGTTTGAAATTTGTAAATCTCACCATCTTTTAGTATAATGTCGAGTCTTTCTCTTTGGGGTAGAGCGAATTTCTGCACGACAAGAACTTCAGCATTCATCCAGGCGAAAAAGAATTACGCGATTTGTTATCTAAAGGCGAAAGATAAACTTCGAGCATAATTCTCGTCCTATGATCCGAATCGGCAGGTCCGACGGAGATTAAAGGAGTCATCATTGCTGATTATCCCGTGGCTCCATTCCCCGAACAGCGCCTCGGAAAGCCAGTCTCGGCTCAATCAAGTTCCAAGAACACAAGCTACTTCGATTTGCCTGAGATAAATACCCCACTCATCCGAAGGCTATTAGTTCTTTCCGTCATTCTGCTGGAAAAAGGAGGAGTTTCGCGTGGATTTAGAAGGCCAACGGCGTAGGGAAGCAGTTCCTTAATATTCCACTTTGCTGTTCTGCAGGAGGAAAAAAATAGCGAAAAAGAAATGGCAAGGAAAAGGAAGAGGGGAAAAAATAAAGAAAAACAACGTGAAATTGGAACCGGCGTGGTGCTTTCTTAATCTAAGTAAAAGTGAAACGACAAAAAGAAGGGAAGCTAAAATAAGAAAGATTTTTCCTCCTGAACCACTTTCACTTAAGCGGAGAACAATGACACTCAGTCGCTGGGTTAGGGAGAAGTAAAAAAAAAGTTAGGTACGGAAGAAGCTAAAAGACAACCCTATTCCAAGAGTAAATTAAAGACATGTATCATGCCCAAAACTCAGTACAAAGATTCTGTAATTGAACTGCTTTGCGAAAAAGGGTTGCAAATAATAATAATACTAATAAAAAGAATATCTCTTACTACCCTTGCTCTGCCTGAGGACGGGAAAAAAATATTACTTTCCCCCTATCTAGGATTGCCTGCCATTTAGCCAACAACCCAACGAAAGAAGATGTCAATTTGCAGCCAAATAATTAAGTTTTTCGCCAAACAAAAGCTCATGATAAAGACTAAGTACGGGATATTTAGCTTATTGCAATTGGCTGGCTCCATTTCTTGCTGCATCTCCTAACGATGCCAATGCTTTAGTTAAAAGAGCAGTTTAATTAAATGTGGATCAATAAGTTCTAATGTTGTTTAAGCACCTAAGACGGAAGCGAGTCTCATGGCTGTTTATCTGGATGAAGTTCAGGCAGACCGGAATTTTTCGACCAGCTTTTTATTTCAAATTCGCTATTGTGTTTGAACAGAAAATTAAATCACTTCGAGAAACTCGAAAACTGCATTTCCAGTGTAAAATATGCACGTTATTGTCTAGAGGCTGGAACTTTTATATTTGCGATCTTTATTGCTCCTTGTTGGACGGCAAATTTGGAGAAACCTAAAACAAACTTCAGAATCCTTTACAATAATTTTCTTGACATGAAGATTATTTCCTCTATTAATATCAATTGACGGTTTATTTAGGATTACATAAATTTGATCAAATATTTATTCACTTCGTTTTATCAGTAAATTTTTAATGATGCCAAATAAAGCTTAAATAAATTAATTTAATTTAATTTCAATGTAATTCATTCAAAACACACACAAACTGTTGAACGATCATACTTAAAATTAAAACATATTTAACACTAGATAAGATATCCAGGAAAATAAAAAATAAAAACATTAAAAAAGATCTATTTATAAACGGAAACTACATTTAAAATTTACATAACATTTCAGTAGTATAGTAGTCGTAATCGTGCATGTCATTTATTATCCAAACTGATAAGCAGATATTTCAAATTTTTTTCCTCCGACAAGTTGTCCAAAATATTCAAAAATTATCATAAACAGGAATATATCCCATTAGTAAATTAAATTATTTACATATACAGGCACACTAACATTATTGGATCCTCAATGCACTACAAAATCTAGGGTTTAATTGTTAGAAGAATTGCAAATAAATAATAATTTGACATCCCTTTTCAAAACTTGCGATCTCGTGGAAACAGAAGATACCAGAGGTAAATAGATCCAATATTTAATATGTAACAAGTAATATTATAAAAAACTTTAAAGTCAATTTCTACTTAGGTTAGCATAGAAACATTCTATTTTCGTTACTTTTATTAATAATTATAAATTGATTTTCACAAGAAATGAACTAGCATTCTTCACTTTCATGGGAAAAATACGGAAATCCTTGAACTTACCGATTGAGATACTGCATGTAGATCTAAATCTTTATTAGAAATTTCTAAAATTCTATTTAAAGTATTAAAATTAATGAAATATTATTAATCAATTAATATGTGAAAAAAATTGTATTAACATAAAATGTCACCTACAACAAGTTTTAAAAATTGCATGTGAACTTGAGTGGATGAATAAAAAGTATTTTATTAAAGATCGAAGATTTCAAAAAGATATATATAGGGAGAGCGAGAACTAAAAGTAGAAATTGAAAAAAGAAGCCAATGTAGTATTCATTAATTGGTCTAAGAAAAATAAAATGTGCTATTTTTGTAAAAATTGTGCAACATTCTACATTTTTTGTCTTTCTTATAAAAATTGCAACTGAAATAAAATATTTTAAATTATAAATATATCTTCTTTTAAGCGTATTAAAATATTATAACACTTTTTATGTATTTATATTAATTTATGTTACTTCTTTTTTTACTTTTTACTTATTGCAATTAAATATTTTTAAATTCTCTATATTTTTCATCTTTTTTGAAATTTAAGAATTTTTTCCACTAAAAAATATCAATGCTCTTTTTTGAAACTTCAACAAAACTATTGAGTACAATTAGAAAAATATTAAAATTTTCAGCTAATATTTTTAGTACCAGTATTTCTAGTCATGATTATTTCAAATGGAAATAATATTCAACATTAATGTATATTTCTCTAAATTTTACTTATGAGTACATACTTACTGAAACTATAAAGAACATGTATGGGTATAGCATATTTCACATTGCGGGCTTACCGTGGAGTGTAAATGGTTTAACTGTTTAATAGTTTCGGGTTTACTAATATGCTTTAATAAGGGTAATCTGCTTTTAATAGTCCATAAATGTCATCACATGACTTACATGTTCTTAAACTATAGCATGAGATACAAATTAATGAATAATGTTCAGAAAATATCATTACCCTCAAGAATTAATAATTATTAAAAACAATAAATTATTCTTTGATTATTTGCCAATTAACATGACTTTAAGAAAAAAAATTTCTAATAAATAATAATTTGAGTCTAAAATCATTATTTTTTTTAAAAAAAATTATCATCAACGTATTTTAAGAATTAAAATATTCTTCACAAAGACAATTGCCTTACATTCATTTAAATATAAAATAAATGTTCTGGATTTCTTAATATAAAACTAATAGTCAGATAAAGCGAATGTTCTGGAATAAATTCTGCATCTAAAAACTGTCCAAAATCTATCAATAAGAAGTTTTTAATTTTAATAAGAGATGATTTCCTTCTAAAAAGGGAATACTTCATTTTAATTGTTATAATTATGAAAATATAACTTCCAAATGCATCAATTAAATAATAATTCAAACTGATAAGGAAAAACATTTTTCTATAAAAAGAAAATAATCTCTAACGACCTAGTTAGACAGATTATTGCAGTGTAATCATTAATCATATAGCGAGTAACTAAGATGTCATGTAATGCTAAGAAGTAATTTAATGCTAAGCTGCAAATGATTTCAGAATTGTAGTTGAAACATATTATTCTATTATATTCAAAAGATTCATTTCAAAACAATTTGATTTATCATAAATAGTTAATAACACTTTTTAAAATATAAATTTTTACGCTTCAAAAAATAAACATTTTAAAGCATACAAATTATTTTAAAAATACAAAGAAAAAGCAAGAATTTATGTATTACCAAAAAAGGGAAAATCCTTCGATTCTACAAAATATTACACTTTTTAAATAATAATTTAATTTACAGGTAAGTGTGAACCTACACAAATTAACAAAAAATATATAAGTGAAGATTTCAACACAACTTACATAGCTTACAATGCAGTTGTAGCTCGTTTCTCTTTCTATAAAAATATTCGTTATTTTAGAGTCATAAAAATTTAATTGATAATTTCTGATTAATAATTTATCTTTTCAACAAATATAAAGAAAAGAATAATATTAAGTGGGTATCAGAATTTTCAAAAATGCTAATGGAATAAACATAAAGGCTGCCAAACACTAATTGATAATTGAAATAATTTTTACTTATCTTTTATGAACGAATTTATTTTCTTTAAATTTCTAATTATTCTACAGACGATTTTTTTAATCATTTTATTTCATTATGAGTTAAGTAAAAAAAATATTTCTTTCAAAAATTAATTTAAAAATTACTATAAAATATTAGTATCATCGATTATATCAATGATATCCTTTATAATATCGATTGTAAAGGCAATAATGCCACTACCACTAAATATCCTATCATTTTCAGTACTTACGAACAAATATTTTATTAATTTATTTCTTGTTCGCACGATAATTTATTCTTTCTTTCTTGAAAAATTCTTTTATGCATATTTTATTTGCGTGAATTTTTAAAAGTATTTTATATATATACGAACATATTCATATTTATTTCAGAATCATCATTTCTTGAACTAATTTTTAAAAAACTTTTTATTATCTGTTTAATTTTTGCAGAAAATTTCCCAACATAAAAATAAAAACAATCAATATAAATTTGGTTTAGAATATAAGCGCTTATTATTAAACTACATAGACCTTATACAAAATTATAGCTGCCACTTGTATTAATAATTCTATAAATTTTACAATATGATTTTTAGCATGATGAAGACATATTAATGCTCATTTAATTGAATAAAAATTAAATTAATTAAAAGAAAGTGCTAAAATGATAAAATATTTTCTGTAGAAAAATATATGATGTGTAATTTTAAATAATGATTCTATTAAATGAAGAATAGATAAAAAAACAATATCAAGTAAAGAATCTAAGATATATTCAATTGTATTAAGATTGTCAAATAATTTTTAGCAATTACTTTGGACTATTTCTAACAGTTATTTCATGATTGCATTACATAATACGTACTGTCTGTCCACAAGGAGATCTCTGACCGACAGTCGTCTATGTTTACGGCGGGCGTCATAGAAACAGGTGTCGATAGGGAGGATCTATTTTGAATGGGTGGAATCGAGCGGAAGTTTGGCGAGTTATTCTTTATCTTGGCGAAAAAATGAAGCGATAAAAAAACTATTGCTCATTTGTGTTCTCGCTTTTAGCGCAGTTGATCGCATCTTTATATTTGCTTAGATTACTTCTTTCATATTTTATTAATATTTTCTTTGGTTAATATTAACTGCATTTCATTATTTAATAATTTTAGTCTCTTGAATTTTGAGATCCTTTAAAATGCCTTTCCGATTTAAGAATGGAGAGACTTTAAAATCACAAGCACGTAAAATTGTGCATAATGTTATAGAATTTTGCTTGAAACTTGCTGAAAATTCGTATTGGGAAAAAGAAGGGGTTTTAGAAGAACTAGTAATTCAGATTGGAAGTGCTGAATCGGATTCCGATTCAGAAGAAACGGAATCTTGTCACAGTGATTTAGAATTCTTTTAATTGAAAGTACACAACTGTCACACGATCTCTGCTAGTTTTGCACTCTTTTAATAATAACTAATGTGTTTTATAAATAAAAAGTGAATTTTAAAATTGCTTTTTTTGTTTCATTTCAATTAGTTTAATGTTAAATTATAGAAGATATAGAAATTTATTTAATTTCTTGAAGCTACGAAATTTATTTGATTCCTTTTTGTTATTTTCTATTTTTTTCATTAATGTGTTCTTGTTTTCTGTTATTCAATATGTCGATAATCAAAAGTTTCAGCGTATCATACTTTTGATTATCCTTAAAATTTGATAAAATGTAATTGTTAATTTTGAGTTTCGAAAAATAGTATATATATATCAAAAATAAATAAATATATTTATTTATTAAAAAAACTTTTTGGAGAGGTATTAAGCATATGTAACAATGGATATTTTACTTTGTAACAGAATAAAAGCAACCGTTTACAAAAATTATGAAATAATTATGATTATTATGTTATTATTTTTATGTTGAATTAGACAGATTACTTCACGTTTGCTGCGGATAATTTGATCAAGAAGTTACATAAATTTAAAACAAATAAAATTAAAATTAATTCTTTGTCATGCTGGATTCTACTTATTTTTTTTCTTCTTATTTTGCAGTCGTTAGACATATAAATAATTATTCAGTTTTTCTATTTGATTTACTCTGTTCTTTCTGTAATAATCAGATAGGAATTTCTGTATTATTCTAACAGGAATAATATATTTTTTTCAAAATTCCAAGTACGCAAATGACTTTCAGCCCAGTGAATTATTTTTCGAATTTGCTTTCAAAAATTAAAGGCAATATATCAACACCGCCAATTAGACGCTAAACGCGCCAACGTAAGAAACTTGAATGAATTTCTACCTCTGCGAAATGGACTCTTCCTGCAGTAACCTGTTTCTATAACGACCGCCGTAAACATAGACGACTGTCGGTCAGAGATCTCCTTATGGACAGACAGTACTTTAGAAGGTCTTTTGGAGGTGTGTGTGTGTGTGTGTGTGTGTGTGTGTGTGTGTGTGTGTGTGTG